>QNGE01000617.1:180505-220306 GCA_008508345.1 Paragonimus westermani
CTACACTTGTTATATGAACTGCCAGGAGGGATGTTCCGCCTGGCTTCTAACAACTCCAGAGATTTCTCCGAGATCCAATGTCTGTTCTTTCCATGTACCTCCGTGCCGCATGCCGCAGTACCTGCTTCACGAATGGCCTGTGTGATCTGGGTCCAGGAGCGATCAGGATCATCGGAGAAAGAACTACAAAGTCAGGTTTCTAAGCTGGCTTGACACTTGTCCCTTACTGACGGTATTATCAGTTCCTCAACAGCCAATCGTTGCTGTCGGTGGGGTCGTTTTCCAGCAAAAGTGAGTAGGAAACGACAACGGACCAGCGCATGATCTGAGTCTAGGTACGTGCTCCATTAAGAGCTACAGTCCTGTGTGGAACCCCGCCACCTATAACTAACAGCTATGTGGTCTATCTGAGACCAGATCTGACTCAGAGATGGAGGGCGCCAAATGTAGCAATGACGCGCACGATGCCTAAAACTAGTGCTTGCTAAAAGCAGCCTGTTCAACGCACAGCTGCAATATTCGCCCACCCTTGTCCGAGCGATGTGATGCTATCTCAAACCTGCCACCTAAACGAGATTCGACCTCACCATACCAACTTGCTTAGTAATCGGGGTATAATATGCAAGTATAATTTCAAAATTAGTTTATATCTCAGATAACATGGAATCAAGTTACATATTAACGTAGTTATATAGGTCCTCTAGAAGGATACCACAATAACTACCATTCGACAGAGGTGAGGATAACTGAGACCGGCTATTCAGCGCTTGGTCCGGTTCATGCCATACCACCTGATATTTGATCGAACTGTCAATCTTACGACAATCCCCAGACGTTACAGGTTGAGGAGTTTTGATGTCCTTGACATCTGACGAGCCTAGATTCGAGTGAAATTTTAGAGGTATGGAAAAGTTGGAAACGCAACTTCTGAGGTACAACTGTGGGTGACACTGTTGTATGCGCGTCAAGACCGCGTGTGCCCCACACTTGTGACAAGGCTCAAGGTGCGTTCTGATTGGCCGCGCCTTCAACCACTAACGGCTTATATGATCACGCACTTAAAAATAACGGTATTGCTTGTGCGTGTGACAACACGGTATGTACTTCTACTGATTCACGTGTTCTCTCTACCGTTGTTGTTGCCCGTAAGACTCACTGCTGATTGAATCCGAATAGACACACAACAGACAACAATATGGATTTGAAGGTATTCGCAATCCAGGAACTGAGGGGCACGCGAATCGTCGCCGTCGAACGGGAAATAAACCACTGAGCATCGATACAGTCCTAAGAGGGACAAACAACCGAAGCATGCCAACAGATACTGACTGTGTGTTGACTATGGTGGTTGAGTCGAGCGGGGCGATTCCAGCTATTGTTGATATTTGCAATGGAGCACCAGCCACGTCACTGTCGGAGCATACGCCTCATGAGAATCGAACCCTAAGCGTCAAACTTCAAATGTCAGTCAGATTGCGGAAGGCGACAACTGATTGATGGTAAGCGGCAAAAATAACCCACTAGCGACCTTCATCTGGGTGTCGAAAGTGGTAGGTGGTCATGTGGATAATAAATAAACCGCGAGGCCGAAAATCATGCCGTTGGTTTCACCTGGAACTGTACGTCCGGATAAGAAAACGAGTGGTTTCTGAAAACGACGGCGACAGCAGTACCTGCCGCATCAACATTTGTGCTTAGTTGAATGGCTGAGTCAAAATAACACAGCATAACGAACACAATTAGCTAGCGGCTAATGATAACTACCTCATCGATGATACGGACAGTGTTAAAAACTGTCCTAATCACCGTGACGATAACCATCGTGAGACGGGGGGAAATGTCAAAAGCTCAGAGTTCATCGGACAAATATTGAGCTCACTGCAACAAGGCCTGGTGTTTTTCTTCGGTGAATGCTGTAACAAATAAGTCTGTTTCTAACGAAAGGAATGAAACCCCTGCGGCGCTGTCGACCAAGTATTGTAGTATCTATGAGGCGCTTCGTAATCCAAAAAGAACACGTAAAATTCTGGAAAGGTCATGGAAATTGAAGTTTCCAGATAACTGGTCCAGGTAACTTGAATTTGACTGCATGGATGAACAAGTTCGAAGTACACAAACACACAGGAAAAAGAAAGCTGTTTGTATTTGATATACGACGCTGGATGATCTTACTGATCCTACACAGCTATCCACTAATGTTTCTTACATTTAAGTAACAAGCTGCTTAAAAAGCCACGGCCTCAAACCCAACAAAATTATTGGGTGATTACTTCATCAACAGAACACATGACAACTAACCAAGAGGTCACCCTAATAACTTGTCAGGTCTCAGCTGACATCAGCGAAATGTAATCAGCAGGAAAATGTGTTCAACTACGAAAATAATATTGTTTTCGACGTCGTTCAATCTTACCTTTCTAAATCAAAACCATTGCAGTACCGTTTAGTTATCTTGAGTGGGTGGCCCATGCAAAACAACTTGTCAAGCTGTGCGGATGTTTTGTGCTCACTTGCAACGATAATCGAGATCAGCAACTCAAACAGCAGCATGCAGAGTTTTGCATCCAGGGCGTGAGCACTTCCAGATAGTCGTCACGCAACTACTCGAAAATAGTAATGTTATAATGAGTACCCTCACATCCAAGATGTTTTCAAAGAAAATCGAGAGACCCGCTCTTTTTACTTGGTTAGTTTGAAACCACTCAGTATTCCTTGGTAATTAAAACAGAAATATTGTTAAGGTCTGTATACTTCTCCATGCGATGTACAGTTTTTCAGAAGGTTACCGTTGTCTCTTGAAGAAGGACTTTAAGATCTTAAGTCGATCTATAGTTCCTGATTCGATACATATAGCCTATGAATGCTTTTGTTCAATCATAGTTGACAGTGTGAAAAAGGTTTTCTGAGAAAGTCCCCCAGAAGAAAATGCTGTACTTACAGATCTAAATCCCAGTCCTTATTGAACAACGTAACACAATTCACACATAAGCTCCTGTAGGCTCTTCAATGACCCCTTACCTGGTCAAAAGGTACGTTAATCCCGAGTCTACTTCTTCACAAAATTTGGAACTCCCTGTAACACTGATAGTACAACGTTTCCAACCTATTGCAGCTCAAGATTTTTTTATTTTAATAAGTTAAATGTTTGACCGTATTTCCAAAAGACATCGTGCGAAGGAAATTTCTGAATAAATATGGTTGTTATGATACGATACAGTGACGTGGTTTAGTGTGCGATCGTGCCCATAAGAACACCAATCTTGACCTTTTCTGCTACCTTGGCGTGGTGGTCAGGCGGGCTGTACTGATTGCGACTTTGGTCCTCGTAGGTTCAACCAAAGGGGAGCAGCCAGACAAAAAGCAGATGCGTTCGTTGTGGTTGATGATCACGCTTGTAGTTTCGTTCAGCCTGATGTCTGCTTTTGCTCGATCTGATTTTGTATGTATGTGCGATAGGTTTGTCCGTGGATTATTGTTTCTCCTCTGTAGGTAAGCTGAATCTCTCGGGGTGTGACTATCGAGCCTGTTCTATGGGGTTGATGCTGTTGCGTCTATGTGTACGTGCGTCATCTGCTGCCTTGGGGTACAGTTTTTGAGCCAAAGGCTTAGGTCTGGGCATCTTGACAGTATCCATAGCCAACGCATACCATGTCACAACGAAAACCGAATACCATAATGCATCAGCCATCGCACAGGATAAACCGGGTCGCCCGATTGGACAGCTGCGAGACGAAGACTCCTTTTCAAAGTGCAGTTGCCGCTTGTCTGCACAACGCTCCTGTATTCACTACCCTCGATGGTATGCGGCAACAATTCATGAAACAGATCACCGTAGCAGCCACTGAGACGATCCGTGTGGAACGCAAGAAACGTCCAGAATGGTACGACGATAACAAAGCAACTATGTCCAGCTTGGTACAAGAGAAGAATGCCGCGTTTGCCACATCTATAACGAACCCAGCCAACAGGGCAAAGAAGGCTACATCCAGGAGGAACCGCCGTCAAATGACTGAGCGTGTTCGCAAAATTGAGGAAAACTGGTGGGGCAAGCAGGAAAAGTGGATGCGGAGCTACGTAGATCGTCGGCAACACAGAGTTCTACAATTCGCTTAAAACGATCTTCGGTCCACCCATCGAGTCTACAAAATAACTGGCAGATGTGGACACCGGCTGTTCTTGCACACAACCAGTAGAAATCATGCAAGTGCGGCGGAAACGCTTTGTTAGCCTACTGATTCACCCTGCCACCATTGATTGAGTGACTCTGAACAGCCCTCTGCAACAGGATATCAAAACTTCACTTGCTCTCTCTCTTGGGGAGGGCGATTGGTCAACTGCGCAACAGGAAGGCTGCATGCGGAGATGGAATGACAGGTGAGATCCTGAGGAATAGCGGAGTGGCGTTGGAACGAACTTTGCTCCATCTGGGAGCAAGAGGCGACGCCGCAAGACTTCGATGATACTCTTATCGTACCCTTGTTCAAAGGTAAGAGTAGCAAGCAATGTACCGACAGCCATCGGGGCATCAGCATTCTGAGCTGTGTATGCAAGGTGCTGAATACGTGAGTCTCGGAAACAAATGTTCCTGAGGAGCAGTGTGGATTCCTGGCGATTCAGAGGAAGATCGACCGGGTATTTTCTGCTCTGCTGCTTCAGAAGTGCCGGGAATGTAACCAGCCCCTGTATGCCCTCTTAGTGAACTTTACTAAGGCCTTCGATTCAGTGAGCCGCAGGGTGCTGAAGATGGTGCCTGGTAAGTTTGGATGTCCGATTAAGTTCGTTAGTATGATTAGATTGTTACATGAGGATGAAGATGCAATCGTGTGGATCGACCTTTGATGATTTTGACCTTTACACTGGCGTGAAGCAGGGTTGTGTGCTAGCTCCAACTCTTTTCAGTTTATATTTGGCTCCATTGGTAAAAGTCGTTCTTCAGGACTCTGAGGAAGGTGGGGTTGAGACAGAATACCGAACGGACGGGTGCCTGTTGAATATCCGGCGTTTCGGTGCTCCAACCCGATTACAGAACTCAACGATGCACATGCTTCTGTTCGCGGATGAAAGCGTGATATTCGTCAACAGTGAAGAACGTCAACGCCTGGCTAGAGCCTTCGCATTCGCGGCACCCAAGTTCGAATCGGAAATCAACATAGGTAGGCGTTTTGCTTCTTTCAGGTTTGTTCGGGTGGAGGTGCCGTTTCTGCACCTACACCTCAAATTCAAGTAGATGGGGACGTTGTCGGTAGCTGCGCCAATTTTTGCTGCTTGAGTAGCAACCTGTCCACAGATCTGCGAGTTAAGAGCATACGTGACGAAGACTAGTGTTACTTTATGACGTCTTGAAAAACGTCTAGAAGATACATTGTCTGAAGGCGAGCGCTAGGCTCTGTGTCTACCGCTCAGTATTGCTGTCCGTACGGCAGCAAAACGTAGACATTTTACAGACGGAAAGTGCGCTACCTGAGCCGCTTTCATGTGCAATGTCTGAGGCGCATATTGAGCAGCCGGTGATCGGACATGGCTCCGAACACCGAGTTACCACGGCGAGCGGAAATGAATGGGATGGTCGCCCTGCTAATGCTGAATCAGCTCCGTTTGCTAGGTTACCTCAGTCGAATGGGTGATGACCGTATTCCAAGGCAGCTGTTGTACGGATGAGTGAAATCAGGAAGGCGAAATCCAAGGCGGAGATACCACGATGTTGTCCAGGCAAGTTTTTCACGTTGTATTTTTGATTTTAGATGTTGGGAGGACTTGGCGTTATACCGAACGGCCTGGAGGAATACTATTCGGACGGGCGTCCGCAATTTTATCGAGCAGTTATTGCGCGGCACGCAAGGGAACCATCAGTGCCACAGGTCATGGTGACGTGACTATATGGTGTTGCGATATATGCGGCCGCGAATGCGCTGGCCGTTTGGGATTAGTGGGCCACCAACGTACTCATATTGCACCGTCGGCAGAGAGACGACGAGTACGTTGCGTACAGATCATATAGGTCATATCAGTATATTCATTCCATTTCCAATAATGATTGTATCGGCTAAGACTATGGTCGTACGCAACCAACCCGGTCCTCTTTTCAGAAATTTGAATGGCTGCGGTCTTCCACCCATTCTTTTCTTCAGCTTTGTTGGTGTATTGTATAATGAATGGTTTGTGTGTTCTTTTCGGACTCCTTACCAGAATGGATTAGCATGAACTCCTACACTGAAATTCTTCTTGTGTTACGCTTTACGTATCTTTCTTCTCAGTTTAGAACTTGACACTGCAGTCTCTGTCTGTTTATTCTCCGAGAGATAAGGGTCTCTTTTTCATGCAAGCCTATGAATTGGCTAATCAGTATTGACCAGCAGGACACAAAGGCCTCACTCACACACCTACCGGTCTTATTCCTTCGGGTTTACACTAGATACTTAGTGTGTGGGTGGAACCGCAAGTGATTCAGCGCGAGCCACTTGCGGTGATATTTGCACGCGGGCATCCTTTGGTTTCGATCACTGCGGCAAGCCAATCCAAATCGGATACCACCAACCGTAAGAATGTCAACCAAGCTACAATACGAAGCCAAAGGCCGGCGACTCCTAAACTGACTGCGTGGTGAAATTTAAACAAAGTAGCTCCTAACTTGTCCTAGAGTAAGCCAATATCGAAGGTTCTTATCTCACAATGTTGTATGGCATGGTACTGCAGACAATAAGCGAAGTCACAAACCGAAAGAAAATTAGCGGAAAGTTACCGTATCAAAGACTATACGAAAGTGATTTCACGAAGTTTTGGTATAAGTGATTGGTGGAAAACTGTCGATCAAAATTCTGGTTACGAAATCCCGTTTCGTAATAATCGGAAAGTTAAGTATGCGGTAAACGGCAGGGTTGAAATGCTAGCAGAGATTGACGCTAACTAATGCCATTTGAAAGATAGCAAACAGGAAGTCATGACGAAAAGATATACGGCAAATGAAATTAAGCGCGAGGGAGCGCTGGTCAAAAGTGTGACTGTTTCCATTCGCCGCACGCAGATTCGAAGTCACCATTTGCCCTAATCAAATAATTCACATGAAATCGTGTTGATCAAAACACGGGAGCGGACACAGTACCTCACTCTGGAATCGTAATTTGGAGAGAACAGGTGAGCAATGGAACGAACTGCATCTGAAAACATTAGTCGTTAGCTAGCTGCCGAATGGCCAGTCGTACCAACAGTGATTGGAATTAACATTTGAGTGTGATAGAAAAGGTTCACATGACTCGAGTGACTGTTTAGTAGCTGATAAAGGATGATCAGGCGTGACCTCGAACACATCATGAAATCGTGAGGCTGGTCAGTCAGACTATTGGGTTGGAAGCCAAGATTGAGGCCCTAGTCTGACTCTTAGAGGCGCACTCAGAAACCGTCGGACCATGTTTCCCAAATTCTGCTGGTTGTATCGACTGACTGCGCCAGTACCGATAGTCAGTTTGCATCAAGGGTGGCTTGAAAATCTTTAGACAGCTGTTGAACCAACAGCTCTCAAAGGGAAACCTACACCGTGTCGTGACTGCAAACTGTTGCATGTTGCCAACGAGCTGCTATCGCATACGCATTAAATTACTGCTGCCTTTAATTGATAGCACGGGTTTCACGGCTGATGTACATCAAATACAACGTCCATCTCATCAACTCCCAGAGTTCAGAGCGTTGAACTAACGTTCAACTGTCACCCAACTTCTTAAAACGCGATTAAGAACTGCAGTGCACAAATCAAATTGAAGGTACGGGCGGTTTTAAAGGAATACTACTGCGAACCCCCAATATAATACTGATGGTTGGGAATTCGGTTTCAAATATATATCATATAAGAAGATGGGAATTCCCATTCACTTAAAAGATCAATCTACAGACCGGGCTGTGTGTCGGAGACGCGAGTCTACGACTCTAGCACAGTTATCCATTTGAGCTCACCTCTAGATAGCTGTCGATCCAAGCTCTTCTGTCTCAGGGTTTCTCGTGACGCCGAAGCTGAATCTCGCGGTCAAGCTGGAGTGGGAATCGCACTGAGTTCCCGAGCAGAGCAATGTTTGCTTGATTGGATCCCAGTGAACAGTCGCTTGTGCGCTGTCAGACTCAATACATCGATGATGGGCCTACCAATTTGGCGCGCAATGCACTCAACCACAATTCACGAATACATACGAAATCAGGCTTGAAACAATATAAATATAACAATGCATTACATCACCAGTTATTACGGCAGAACTTGTTAATAATGTGATAAGCTTCGGATTAGTGACAGGAACCGAGTGCCCTTAGGCAGCAGGCGCCCTATCTGCTAAGTTACGCCAGAGCTATAAGTCGAGTGATATAAGACGCCCTAATAAGAAGAACGGCGACCAACGGTGGAGCGAAATAAACTACGGACCTCTCGCTGTGCACCAACAGTGGATAGGATAAGAGCTTTGATTCGCAACGCGAAGTGTTATGAATTCGGTCTCCGTTCAGACTATCTCCAACTGGTGAACAAAAGAAGGAAACCAGTCGTGGGGTGTCGGACTGAAGCTAAACATCGTGTTGCGCCACGAACGATAGAGACACTGAGATTAGTCACGAAGGTTGGGAAACAGTTATCGATGTGCGACGGAATCGAGTGTGCTGCGTTATGGTCAATATATGGACAAGCACCCGGGCAGCATATGTCAAACGATCTTTCTAAATAGCCTAGATACAATATGCAGGTACAATTCTTTGATTCAGTTTACAAACCAAATTGCTGGCAAGCAAGCGAGATCCATCTCCCAGATCACTTGCAACAGAATACCTTAATGATCATACCGGAATAAGGTGATAGAACTACTTGTCGTCCAGTAAGGACCCAGTGCCAACATTTAATGGTTCACCCAGACAACGACAGAGGCCTCTGCATGGTGGTTGTAAGGAGTTACGGAGCTTGCCATAGCGGACAAGCGCGCACGAAGCACCAATCAACTGACTTATTTGTTTTGTTGTCTCAAGCAGTGTAGTAATGGGATGGGTGAGCAACTGACTAGGCAATCTTAATCCAGTGCGGCAGATGAGTTGTGTAGAAGGACACTGACGACCAGAATAAATAGAACTTCACAATTCAAAGAATGCAACCGGTAGGCACTCAAACCAAGCACACGGCTTCAGTCTGGCAATCAAAGCCAACCGGTTTTTCATGAAATATTTCAAATATTTCGTTGGGTTGTGGGTTGTACGGTGATTCGATTATGCTGAACTCCGAGTCGTACAGGTTGCTCAGATAAACTAGATTAAATCAGCGAAAGGTAAGTCAAGCTACGAAATTGGATGCCACAGTTTGAACACTGGAATAGAGAATCAAAAACTGTTCATCATGAAGTGAATTCATGAACAGACATGGGGAGAAATCACTTTCGCAATTCTGACAGAAGTCTAACAATATCGGTATATACGTGACTTGATGTGCGTCAGAAGGAGTAAGAGACCCTATCCCTGAAATATGATGAAAATGGAGAGTAATCCGAATAGAAAAGCGTCGAACTGAAGTTAGCTGGGTACACAGTCAATCAAATATAACTCCCGCACATAAATGACTCGTATTCCGGAAGCCAGGATGTGATGACCTGAAGATACCCTCCAGTTCACCTGTTGTGTGATTCGTAAAATACATCCAACACCTCTGTGGTGCATGTAACCATCTTCTAATGCACAGCCACTTGTTCGCGTCACACACAGTTGAAGCTTGCTCCGAGGCTTGACGACCTGATGATCAAACTCAGCTGATTTTTCACACCGACATCGTTCACTCATGTACGAGGTCAACTAAAGCTTTTGCACACGCGTACAATCTCTCGTCTAATTATAAGTACACTTATCGTCTGGACAATATACATTTACATACACCCGTTTACTTACACCTAACCTCCACAGTCATTAGATATTGAAAATAAGGTGGCTTTCGGCTAATTCATTTATAGATGGAAGAGCAACCTGAATAGAAGACCTGCGTAACTAAAGGCCACGCTCTAATTAAGCAACATCATTCAGGATGTCGTAATCTTCCTTCCAAGGACGAGGCGCATTGCAGCTTGCAGTTCTCTGACTAGAGTAAGTCATAAGACCAACCCGAAAAGCTATCGTAGCAGACACCATAATACTTGAATGCAACTGACCCGGAATCTGCAGCAGCTTCTGCGTCACAGGTAGCGCTTAACTGATACAATAAAACTATTCTCTTAAGGAAATGAGAGTAAGATAAGTGCGCCGGCACACTTAACTGGCGTGTAAACGGCCTTACCAGTCAGATTTAAGTACATGGTGCACAGCACTTGCGATCACTTACCATGCAATGCAATTCTAGCTGCCAGTCACCTTGGTCGAGTTCCTGTAATTGCCGAACGGGCTCAGTTGATGCAAACCCCAGTCACTAGTGTGATGGCTACAAACGACCAACCCGCAGCTCTTGATCTCTCTCTAACAAGGATCACGGAAGCTGACCAAGCGGCATGTTGGGAGGGCTGACGCTGATAGTGGACGCAAACGTCTGTTTTTATTTGAGACCACCAATGCGGAGTTTGTCGTGTTATCATTATTGGTGTAAAAAGGAGTCTTATGACCGAAACATGCGCCTACGGTCAAACTTACCAGCATCAAGTGCTACTTTCATTAGCAAATACGGATAATGATTTAGCACGTTGGAGCTGGAGCTTAACCAAGCTTTCTGAACCTCTGTCGTGGCATGTGTTCAGATACCAGTTATTCGCTCGTTTTCTATAGCATTCTCAGTTGTTTGTCGACAAACGAGGCAGTCGACTAGCCCACGGTATTACTCATTTCCAGTCTTGCACATTTTATCGCCCAGCAGCGTTCTATTGCCTTTTGGCAGCCGATGTCGTTACCGCCGGATACAAGTGTCACACAACACCAACTCGGTATTTAGTAAAACTCATCGGTTAACATGCAGAGGCTGAAAAGAGTTATAACATATGCTCCCGATCGACATCCTTCGTTTGTCGACAAACCTTTGGATCTCACCTATTCGAACAGTAGCTCAAAGTCAGAAAAAAAGCATCTATGTAGACAGCACCGCCCATTGTACAATCTCACGGTGCCCAGCAGGTATCTCATCCCAAATATTCGAGAAGGCAAGCAAGTCATGATTTTGTGGACTAACCCGCTTCGCATAAATCACCAAGTTATAACAACCGATGAAGATACAAAGATAATCCTAAAACGAACCGGCCCGTTCGAATATCAAGGCATCTCAGCTAAAACACAAAAAGCTGCACAGACACTACACTGAAATCACGCGGCTGAAGAAGTACGTTTCTCAGCACATCGACGACGTACTGGTCTTCAGTGCCATTAAAGAAGAGTGCTAGAAAAATTTGCGATATTTGGCAGGTTAACGATATCGTATGACGATCGACGTGTTGATGATGGGTACAGTACTCGAAGTGTGGCCGATAGAATGTGAGCTATACACATTTTTCTGCGTCCCACATCACAGAGGTGGAGTGGGCAGTTATTTCCGATGATTTAGAGCATAATGCGCTAGGCTGATGCAATCTTGAGCTGAACTGCCTAGTGGCCATTTCAACAGCGACGTCGAGTTATCCGTAGCCGCTATCAAGTGTTTGGGCACACAGGGCTACAACGCTCTGAAGCAAACATCACTTCACCGATAAACGTAGAGGCGTCATCAGAGAGCTGTTGGCTCTGTTCTCCAACAGGCAGTCAACAGTCCAACGCGACCGAGCCAGGCGCCTATTGCCTCCTAAAACCAAGTACAGCACATTCCGCTGTAAGTTACCAGTTGGTTAAAAAGCTCCCATTCATTCACATCATACACTCAAAGATCATCAACTTTTGACGTCTTTCGACCGCCAACCGCTGGTCAACACCTTCCGCAACCGTTCTGAGTGTCACAGTCCTTGTCAGCGTTTTAAAAATCGTCGGAAGCCGCGCCATTAATTCACTACGTTTCTTCCGAATTTGCTTGTTACGTACAAGTCTAAGATTACCCGTTTTCGTGTTTCACAGACTTGTAATTGTGCGCTCCAAGAGCGACCAATTTCCGAAACGTTCGCGTTTCTCGTATCCCAGGTCACTCCATTGCCAAAACCCGAGAGTCCGCCACCCGCTTCGACAATTGCGGAAGACGTTCGAGTAGAAGCTCGCTAGGAACTGTTGGCATTTACACTATCTGGTATCTGGGTATGATCGTTCCAACGGTAAACTGATCGGACACTGACTAGCTCGGCTTAAACTGTAAAAGGGAACAAGTAGCTAGAAACGGTTTTGTTCATTTAGGTTGAAAGGTCACGTGCTATAGTAAGTGAGGACAACGTAGTGAAATAAAGATATACGAGGTTAACCTGATGTACGATGTGCGAAAGACTCACGAATATGAGTTTATATTATGCTTGCCTTCCGATTGCTGCATGTGGCTGGGATGCATACAAATGCAGTGGGAGGGTTCAGTTGCATTTCCCAGCCAAAAGGCACTTGCAAAAAGTCAACAATCCAAGTTTGGTAATCAGAGTTGCCGGAGTGTCCCGGTTTGCAGCAGAAAAAGAACATTTGATGTAGAAGTTGGGCGTGATGTTATGAGTACGGGCATATGACTTCGATATGAAACGGCGACATGATTCGCTGAAGTGCAGTTTCCTAATGGATGCCAATTAACGGCACTTCCCCCAATCATACAGCTAAATTATTAATTATTATTAACTAATTAAAGAAGTCAGCTAGTCGTCTGCCACACCGGACACTCTTTGCCAACGCTGCGGCCGATTGACGCAAGATGCGAGGTGGACAGATGACGAATTGGCGTAAACAAATGAAATCATTCACGAAGGGTATTGCCACTGTAGATCGGGTTCGCCTCTCGGGCGAGGACCTTAGCGACTCACAGAGAGTCAGTGGCTTGAGACCTTAGGTGAGATCGTGGCTAACCGATCTCAGTAGTGTGAATGTTGTCGTTGTTTGATCGAGTTGACTGTGAATTGAGTGTACTTAATGACGCGGGGTAGTGTAAGTCATAAAGAAGCTGTCTTGCTGATGACGTCTTACTTCCACTTATGGTTCGGTTGTTTGCTTGCAGGGCGTAGGCACCTTGATGTCGTATGTTTTGATATAGACGTAGCCAGTTTTTGGTGGTCACATCCCTTCCCGCCCCCTTTTTTCTTCTCTTTCCACACAGTGTTTGCTTCTTTCTTCACGGTTGTATAGCAGTTGAGCATCAGTGTGAAGTATTGAATGTGTTGCCCGTGGTGATGATGATAAGATACGAAAACGTGTGTATTTGACGGATGACTCTTAAGCCATGGACTCCAGGAATTAGGGCAAACAATTCGGCGTACTATATGTGAAAGAGTCCATTTTTACCAGCTGGCTTGCTACTGTCACCCTGGTAGATGAATCAAACAAGCAGCAGCACCTCATATCTCGCAGAAATTCAAAGATTCCACGAAAACCTGCGGACAAAATTGCAAATCGTCAATCGCCTATAGAGAAACTCTACAAGCGTCTCGGCTTGACGATTAGAGTAACGGAACGATGGTCGTAAGTTGGAATACAAGAATCAGTGGGTATGGGTGTCCTGCCACAAAAGCAAAGATACCACTCCATAAGGTATTCCGAGGGACAATGATTCCAACCAATGCATCGACAAGAAAATCATGACCACCTCTCGTTTTAAAGCGGACGATTTGAAGTTTGAAAACCAACTGACGTCCAACTCAACGAGTACCATAGTTTCCCAAATGGTGAGACGTCACAGAAATAACACAGAACAGAACAACATTGTGTACTAATGCAGAGGTCCGATATTTAAAGCATATTCCATCGAACACACTGTTGTGACCACAAAAGACGCTCGGCCTGCGAAATTGTTTATTGTATGAACTCCAGTATATGTTATGTTAAAAGATAGGGCCACGAACGTGTGCAGTCATTTGCACAGCTGATGGACATTCACACACACTGAGTAACAGTATGGTGTCATTCATCCAGGTGACACGTCCCCATAGTGTGTACACACTATTCCAATAGTCGCTTCTAGTCCATCGCCTTCCTGGCGTTGAAACTTGCCCTTCAGTTCCCGAATGTACGCATCATACTACTCACAAAGGAGGTTGCCTCTCATACAACAATACGAAGGTCAGATAAGTACCTGTTCAGTGATTGGCTGCATGAACAACAATGAGCCATTGAGTGTGCGGGTGAATAGGACCGCTTCATGATTAAGCTGAAGCTGGCGTTCATAAATGTGTTGGCGTTGATCGCATAGCAAGGATCAGAACGGTGATCCACCGGATGTTATATACATGATGCGCGTAATACGCGGAGCTGAAAGCAACGCGGCTCACGTGCTGGTCAGAGCCAAGCAGTACAGTTATTATTACAACCCGTTTGTTGTATACACACACACATTTGAAGAAACTGAAAAAGAGGGCACCGAGTATTCCAAATCCACGTTAGCATCCGTTATCAAACAGAAAAATATATTTAATAGGCAATGACCATGAGGAGTGGCAAGCGTACAAAAATGCAGTGGGAAAAGGTAACATTCAAGCTGAAGGGCGAAGAAAATTTGGAGGAATAAGGGAGGAAAAGTAACAACGATTCACATACAAACTTGCAACACAAGCGTCAATGAATTTCATTCTCCGGCACATCAGATAGCGTTCCCAAACAAAGGTGTTCAGTGTCCTTCGGATCTCAGTCAGGAAACCGGGAGTTCTCTACTGAAGCAAGCTTCACAGTGAGTGCTTTTATATCCGAACCCAAGGCGTGTGCTCATCAAAGGACTATCGTCTCCAGCGCAACTCGCTCACTGCTCACACTTTACGTTGGCTCACTAGGTTTAAAGAAAATCAAACATGCGAAGAATAGGCGAGATTCAGATCCGGTCGAGGGTGCGTTGATCAAATTTTCGCCTCGCCGACGGATCTTGGTACATCGGCACTTTTATCGACAGCTGGCGGCCTTGACGCTGCTTTCGATTAATTTGCTCGTAAATTTCTCTGAAATTGTCTTCTTCGCAAGCGAGTATCAGGGAAATATGTGAATCTGTTGAGAGCACTGTACGCTCACTCTGCAGGCAGAGTAAGAGTTTATGAGCAGCTTCTAGTGGTATCTGGACTTCCCGTTGTGTTCAGTTTTCTCCTGGGCAACATTCCGGAGAGTGCGCTTGAGGAATCCAGTGAACTTGGTGTTGAGCTTCTTCCTGGCAATAGGTTGACCAGCGCGGAGTGTCCGGATGACAACGTTTTAATTAGCTTCTCTACCGAAAACATGCAGACAGTGCTGAACAAGGTGAGTCACTCGGCTGGTTTGTACGGAATGTGCTTCACACCTGCAAAAATGCTACTTCAAGACTGGAGGATTCCTATTCGTAACTTCTATATAGCAAACAATCCGATCGAAACGGTGGACACCCCACAAATTGAGGTAGCTCAATTTAGTCAACTTAAAACAGTTGACAAGACGTCAGCGAGGATATCAAAGGCACTAGCTGCCTTTGTCAAACTGCATCATCTGTGGCGTCGAAAACACGTACCGTTGTCGTTGAAAGGAAGGGTAAGTAAGGTTTGTGTACACTATTTCCCCCTATTGTTCACAAACGTGCCCTGCTCGACAGGAAGATGTCAACAGGTTTGCTAAGTTCGGCCATCGTTGTCTCTGTCGGTCAGTCCGGACCAACTGAACTGATCACGCTAGCAACACGGCCGTTCGCGGGTGCATATTCCGGAACGTTCTGGACGCGCGATCAACCGGAGAACCAGTCTAGCTGCACAGCCCTCGATGGTTGAATCACGTACGTCGCACACCAAGTGAACGTTTACCGTAGAGGGCATTACATACTAACACCAGTGACAGTTGAGTAAAACCGCGTGGCGGTCAGGCAAAGCCGTGGCCAGGAAAAACGAAGGTCCTGACTGCTCCATTGAGCAAGCTGAGATGTCGCCTGCCTGATTGTGGTCCCCGTGATCACTTAAATCGCTGTTTCAAAACGCTATCCGAGATAGCAGTGTGTTGTAGTCAATCGGGTGCCTGCATTCATACCAATTCTAGTTTCTTCGCTTAGTCTTCTATCGTTTTAACCTTTTCAATGTTTATTCCGCCTGGATATTCCAAGCCTGAGCCACAGTACCTTCAGTCAGACCTAAGGCTGTTGTGATTATTATTATTATTATTATTATTATTCATGGCCCGACAAATCTAAGAAGAATGTCGTGAACATAACCAGCCGTTTTATGGCCGGATTGTAGATTTCAGTAAGACGACTCATTACATGAGCGTGAGGCACCTCTTTGCTTCCTTAAAAGTAGTCACAACGTAACGTGCCAGGAAGGCGCACTGTTTTGCATTTGGAGGGTATCGACGAGACCTAGCACGTTGTGACATAACGAAATGAGGATTGCGGTGGGGCATCTCTGGTTATGTAATGTTATTGACTACTCCCACACTTTCGTATTTCCAGTGTACGCTAGCAGAGGACGATCTACGGAATATGTGCATTTAAAGGAAAGCGTAAGGACAACAGCAAGTACGTGACGGGTTGTGAGGTGCTCAATTAGCAAGTCATTAACCCTAACATTAAGACACCATGTTTTAAGTAAGCGGTAGTTCAAAGAAAGGCCACACATACCGTACAGTTGAGTTATATGATTAACTACGCATAATGCTTTCAATGAATGTAAAATGATATGATCCAATTACTTACATTCAGCAACCGCGTCGACGGACTGCACTTTAGCTTCAAGCAGGTTAGCTAGGGAAATAGGGTCCTTTCGGAATCCATGCTGGCGAAAAATGTAAGCGCGCAAATCATAGCGGATCTTTCGGAACTTCCGACAAAACAAACAAAAGGACTAATTGGCCCGTGGTTGACAGGATTACAGCGACCACTCAATTGAAGATAGAGAATAGCACACGCCTACTAAAGTTCGAGAGCTTACCCACGTATATAGCACAATTAAAAAAACATGTTAACTCGCTTCACCAGCCTCCCAATACATATTCTTGTTACCACTGAGGAAATAAAAATCAGGGCCAGACGATTTGTTGCTAAATATTTCCAGTGATACTTAAAATCGAGGTCGACCAGAATAGCTCTGTTGGTTGTTAGCGATGACGCCGGCGCACAATATTCGGAAAGATTCCCACCATTAGAACAGAGATGGAAGATTTACCTTCATTAAGCAGCCGCAAGATCGCAGAACCTTAGAAAGTTTAGGTATGGTGTGGTAGTAGGGTGGTGGTGTAAATGGTTGGTACTCGTGTTTAAATTTAGATACAGTTACTTTCGCTTGTCTCTAGAAGCAGAGGAAAATGATGTGCTTCTGAAAAATGGATTGAAAACAACACAACATTACGAGCAGGTTGCAATACTTAACGTTTCGACGACCTCGGATAACCTTTCACTAGAGTCTTGTAGTGTGATTTCGAGTATAACATCCTAGAGGAAGGCTACCAGAGATGGTTGAAACGTTGAGTATTACAAATTGTGCATAACGCTGTTCTTTTTAATCCTTCCATTGAAAGCACTAAACACGATGTCCAAACTACTTGCCTTTATTCGTACCAGATATGGTGCAGATATCTTGACGGAAATTGATGTACAGTCACTCAGTCAGTGATCAGAATAGAAATTAGTTGCAAAAGAGAGGTTCAGAAGGTCAAGCGATGATGTGTGGACCAGAGATGAAGTCGCTGAATGCAAACGTAAACTGAGGCAAAATGTTGAATACCACTGAAGTCTGTGCGTAGACGCGCGGTGTTGGGAGAGGACCCTGAACTATCATATAACATGTTAATTAGTCCGATATAATTGTTTTCTGTGGGTAGTGGTTGTAGGCTGTAATCGGAATAGAAGTATAGCCGTGCACAAAATAGGAACGAGGGTTGAAAGCAGTCCAAACTGGCGGAACGGGATAAAAACAAAATTACGGAATAAACAGACTACTCGAAAATAAACAGCTCAACCATAACTCATATGTAGCAATCGTCTCATTATACATCAACGGTCGAGCGTAGGTGCAATCAATGTTGCCTACGTTCGGTCGAACCTCCTGTAACCCATTTTCAGGTAGTCCAAAAACGTGATCAACTGATAAAATAATAATTCGCAAAAACAACCCGCAAGCAACCGAACTGTTGACCGCACCGGTATTAGCACAGACCGCTCACGGTGAAATAGAACGAAGCGCTTGCTGATAATGAAAACCTAACTATTCCGACGGGAAGGCTGGTTGACTTCAATGACAAGGAATTTTAAGGTATGCTTTTACGCCACAACATGTTTGGTGCCAGGTGACATGCCCGGTAAACTAAACTATAAGTCCGTCCAAATCAAGACCGGATCAGGAGTGATAATCGGGAATCGAGTTAGCAACCCAACAATTGAAAAGCAAAATCAATTTTGCGTGAGAATACCCGGTTTAGACATTAGGAGAAACGTTTAGCATGTTTTCGGATAGTCGCCGTGTCGTGCGGCCTACAAAGCTCGTTCCACAGGAACAAACAAAATGATATACACAGTAAGAGGCAGTATGAACAGGTAATGTATCTTTCAACGGAGGGCGCAAAATCGGTAAGGAATTGAACTGGACACGCAGTTTTGCTGTAAAGAAAGATCTTGTTTACGGCTACGCTGAATTTGTTGTTGTTTATATTCCTGAAGGCGTTGTTGCCCTTAAAAGACAATGAAATATAAACGGACTTATCTACAGTGTGTGGATTTTTTTTCCAAGTTGACCATCACTCACATTTGATTGTAGCCTTCGCATTCAGATAGACTTTCCAGTCAGCCTTCTGGAAGTCCTAATCGCGGGGTTATAGATTGGAGTTAACAGGCAGTAACTGCGTCTCCTCTCGAGACGATCGGGCAACCTGATCATTGCTCACAAGCGAGAGTGGTTGAGCGTTCACATTCGATAATTCGGTCGTGCCTAGTGTGAGGTCAATGGCGCAGTGGTTAACACGGTTGCCTCATTCTTGGAATGGCCGGAGTTCAAATCCCGGTCATGGCAAGGATATGCACTACTGATGAGCTCTAATGAGAGCGAAACTCGAGTCTGGTGCTTCTTTTCGAAAGAGGCTGGCTAGAGAGTCTATCTGAATGCGAACGCTGCGATCAAATGTGAGTGATGGTCAACTTGAAAATAAACCAAATCCCCGACTACTCATCAGTGTGGATTGTCTAATTTTGTGCTACTTAACATGTGTCCATGAACAAACTGTTCAGGATAGCCATTTTCAACTAGTACTTTAAATGAATCGTTTTTCTTCTTCCAGAGTATTACTCTAGCGTATTTTCGCCGCTCGATTCACCATACATAGGATGAGACTGATTTTCTGTCTTAATGGTACAAAACTAAAGAAATTCGTATACTGTCTGGTCTACGTCAACTTTGTATCGTCCCATCTGAGCGGCGGGACAGGAAGACGTCTAGGAACGAGATACCGACATGGTGAAGCGGATATTCCTGTGGGTTGAGTTGAACCGTTCCAGTATTTCTCTAGGGCTTATTGATTCATCCGTTACGCAAATAATATCATCTACATATCACTTGTAAAGAGTAAACGGGTTAATCTGGGTTGCTAGCGCTCCACTTTCAGGCTTTGCCATAAAAATATCAGCTAGTGGTAGTCTTAACAGTGATCCCATTGCTACCCTGTCCTTTTGTCGAAATAGTCTACCGGGAAATTGAAACTGAACATTATAGGTACAACGGTATAACAACCGCTTTAATTCTTCTACCGGTAATCCCACATTTATAGAGTTGTTCTCAGGATAATCGAATAAGGATGCTACGTCAAGCGAGAGTATTCTTCCTTTTGACACATTCAGTTCCTTTAAGGTTTTAACGAATTCGATTTTGTAAAAGCCTTCTCTGTAATCATCGTTTTATCCCTCTCGGTGTCTATCGTCACAAGTTTGGTTTTATCTTCCAATAACGAGTTCTTATCGACAATGACGACTCTTGCGCCTTTATCAGGTTTGGAGATTATGATCTCCCCGTTTCGCCTTAGAGATGCAAGTGAATATAAATGCTCCCTTGCCAGTAAGTTCCTGACTATTTGTTTTCCAGTAAAGTATTGATAGCAAGATTGAACTAACGTGGCCTTGAACATTTCTACGTTTAAATCTGATGATGGCTGAAGATCACTCAACTGTTCATAAAGGTTCTCAAACTGTGTCTCTAAGTCTAGTTGTTTAAACCTAAGTATAGGACAGCAAAATTTTGACCCCAATGACAGTAGTTCAAGAGTGGGCTAATCCAGTGTTAAAGATGAAAAGTTATGCACGTACCGTTCAGGGTTTCTCGGAAATTCTGCCTTCGGCTAAACTGGATTGATTTAATTGCGCAGTTTCGCTTCTCTCTTACCTCGCATTTTGGCCACGATTTGTCGCACGTATGTTTAGAATTCGACGACCTCATTATGCGTTAGTTCTTCTAATATCATCACCGCATTGTTCTGTTTCGCTCCCAACTTAAGTGCCCGTCCGTGTCCTTATCGTCTAGAGCTTGACGGTGCACCGAAGTGCCTGTAATATTGACTCCATTTCGCCGCAGGATTGACCAACATTGTCTCCGAAATTCTAAACGGCCGACACATTTTAGTATGGTGGGGTCTTTGGTTCGTTTAAGTTGCGTGAAAATACCCGGTTTAGACAATAATATTGAACCGTCGCGAGCGCATTACCGTCAAACTGACGTTATGCTTTCCGACAGGCCACATACAGTTCATCCTGAGAGTGACCAGACGGAAGTACACCTCGAACTTGTCAGAAATGTACTCAAGGGAATGTTCCCAATGCATTCTTAATCATTTCCCATCAAAATTATCTTTATCGCCGCTCAGTTGTAATCACATTATCACGAGATAAGGCTCGAAGCAAAATTTGCAGACAAATGTGTCGGAATGTCCCCTATTAGGTTCATCAAGTAGCTTTCTCAGGTTTGTTCGGAACAGTTGCACAGTGCGAATTCAATCAGTAGAATGAAATACTGTCGGGGGAGTAGTTAGTTTCTCGAAAACATTGTGTGACAAAAAGAATTTAAAAAAGTACACTGGTAGGTGACCTTCACGGTTGCCATTGCCATCCACTCCTCCGGTCTTCATGAGCGTACTCAACCATCAAACCGACTATTGTTGTCATCCCGACTACACGCCTACATTGCACTGTCTGGACTTTTGTCTGGTTTACCCGTTTAGACCTTACTCTGTTGCTGGTCGCAAACCTTATAAATATGAACGGGTTTTTGACCATGTCTTCGAGATGAGCGACATAAAGAAGCCTTGTTTTACAGCTAGTCTTTCTCGTGTTTACACGGTAGCGTCGGGGGAATGGATTGGCCAGGAATTGGTTAGTTTACCGTGTATACTTCGCTTTCCATCGTTCATTGCCGTTATCCGTCGTTTTGTTATTCGCCGTATCATTACTTGTTATTCCGTTATTTCTTTACGCTCTCGTAGACCGTAGGATCAGTTAAAACAGATACCCCTGCAAACATAGACAGGAACAGCTACATAGACCCGAACGTTCACACGGTGTGAGTTGCTGGCCCTTAAGTTAAAAATATGCTCAGTGAAGCATAATGGTTCCCACTATTTATTACCTAAAACAACGCATAACCACACGGAAGACTATCATGGATATCCTGAGTTGAAAGTAACCTGATTCGAATAAAGAGAATACACGGCTCCACCATTACTGTAGAGAAACCGGACATGAGTGCAACGGTAATAAGTAAACTGATCCAAATGAACACAGCGATGTTTGTAGATAAGTGACTTGTCGGTTTACATGCAACCTGTCTACACCATCCAGATGAAACTAATGAATATGTCAAACGCGATGACGAAATCCACTTATTCATCCGATAACAAGAATCGAGTGAGAATCAGCTGTTCAGTTCTGGGCAGTTTCTTTCACAACACTCACCAAGTTAATGAAGCTTGGACGGAGACGTCGTTACGGACAAAAAACTGCCCCACATTCCTAATGTAATACAAATCCAAACCAAAGGAAAGTGGAAGGCAGTAATAGGTTGACAAGCCAATAAACCAGATAAACTACATGACCACTTACAAGTGAGCAGGGTAACAATGACCAAGGCTCTGTAGTTCAAAGAAAAAAAGCGCAATCACACGATTGCGGAAAACACTTGCAATAAAACAAGCCTTAAGCTAAAGAGCACATGCCTAATGGCTGGTGATGATCAGCAATTCAGCGTACAGAAACTGAGGGTAAAGTAACATTTGCAGGAAAAAATCCGTACGTACTCAGCTGTTCCATTCCACTAATTTCTACAGGCTCACTGAAAATCAGTCAAACGATAGCCAGAGTCAGGCCAGTAAATCCCATTAGCCGGAAGGGAGTTCAAGGGATGCACTTATTTCTTGAAACCCTTGGGATTGAACTCAAATAATCAAGGTACCCACACCCTACAAACAAAACAGTAGTATAAATGAAGGCAAGACGCCGCTTGTTGAACAGAATCCTTGTGATTTTCGTTATTTTAGTTCAATAACTATCATTAGTTCAGAGACGACGAAGGTGACGTTAACAACACCGAACACCAGTAAGCGCCACGTCTCCTAATGCTACTAGCCAGAGACGTATAGAGGACGGGGACTATAGCCAAGAAAACGAACATTATTTACCGTTCCCAACTTACTAGTGTATATCTTCTTTTTTTTAAAAAATCACCGGCCAGCCACCCCATACTTAAGATTAGCAACTAGTGACCTCGGTAAAAGATGTGTGGCATGGTGAACGATGGTTGATATTGGTAAGACATGATCTTACCATAGGAACCAATACATTGGCAAACGCACACGATCGGTCCTCGTGGTCAAAAGTCCGTATTGCAGTCCTCCGAATGCCTATCCGCTGCAGGGTGAGAAAATACAAACTCATGGCTAAATACACTAGAATCTGAACCACTAGCGGCCAGGCACCAAACAACCAAGTTAAAACAATGATGTAATAAATGACCCTCAGGTTTGAATGGGATTACCATGATAAAGACGATGAAAGTTGTGGGACACTGCCTCATACTTAGAAACAGGAGTTGCGATTACATTGTGCAAACAGCAACCAATCAAAATATGGCTCCCCCATAATGAACAAGATGGAAAATGGGGAAACTTGGCGAGCATCACTTCTAGCATGAAAAATGTTAGACGGGATTCTGTTAACTTGATTCATAGTACTGAGTCATACATAGTTGCCTGCAGACTTTAACCTGAGTTTCCTCACTGTGGTATAGTGCCAAAAACATTTGCGTGCCTGGTTACCATACATCCACATTATCTGAGCAAATCCGAAAATGTGCATTGACTAATCCAATCAATTGGTAAAACTATCATTGGTTGGCAGTACGCGTGACGCTATTCCACCCTGAATGAAAACTTATCTGTCACACACTAATGACATCTTTCGAAGCTGCCGTTAACGAATAAACTGTGGCGGATGCCAACAAACTGGCTATAACAGAAGTTAACATCCCTTTGGTACTCAGATGTTTCCAGGTCCCTTATTGCACATGGGAACTACAAAACAATCACTCCAGACGAATTGAAGCCATCAGAAATGCTCAAACGTGAACTTTTCTAGGCTGACGGACCGATTGTGAGTGATCGAATCCATGTAAAGGAGAAAACTGCAACCGGCCACTGTTAAAAAGCTGATGATTGCCTTCATTCTGTAGACACTTTCTGCTGGCCAATCACAACTTACACTAGTTGGTAGAAGCAAACAATGCTCAGCGTGGCAAAAAAAAATTGGACAACCTCAGTAGGCGACTAAAGTATCCATAGCCATGTAATCCTAATGCATCAACAGATCAGACTCTACTGTGCCACCTGATGTCCGTAAACAAACGCGCCTCAGGAGCGTAAACAAAATAAGAATTAAGTGACTACCCTACACACCGCTCATCAACAAAGAGAACGCCTGCTGCCTATGTAAGTTGTCCAAATTAAGCATTGGACGTGGCAGCGGTTCAAACAGACGAGTTCAATATCACTTCAATATTAAGAAAATTGCAAATGCGTGCCAAATAACGTGCATTTTGCAATTCATATAAAAGTTATGGATGAAACAAATTTTATCACATTTTCGGCTCATTATTTACATGAAAACGTAAGCCTGTTGCCATGCGACCGAAATAGGTAACTCTGGTTATTATTTTACACGTGAGCGCACGACGTATAGGACGGTAGATTACTCAGTGTTTCGGTTGATACCATGTATATTGCGCTTGCGAACCACCGAAAGCCGCAACCTGCCTATCAAATTCACCGGTCGTAGCACGATCAGGCGGGACGGTGCGTTGTGAGGCCGTCTGAATGCTGGCATCCGTAGTCACCGAAATGGATGATCCTTGCTTGGTCAAATCAGACAGAAGTGAGAAGATATAGGACAACACCTCTGAAGCATTCTCGGATGGATCAATCGGTCCCAGGAGGTTCTGCATACCCTCAAGTATGGCAGGGTTTGTCTTGAGTGCATTTACAATAGATTCTTTCACATGTTCCACTCCAGAATCTGCCAAATCTGCAAGTAGCGTGCGCAACTGTGCCTCAAGATCGCTCTCTTCTGAAACGTACGCAGTCGGATGTGTTTCTTGATTGGGCGCTGCTTGTGGAAAACCCGCAGTTCTGGGTGCAGAGTCGGGAATCCTGGTTGCATTTTTGTGTTGCCTCCCAGACGGCATGTAACTTTTCACGGGTGCTGCTGCATGCGTTTCTTTGGTAGCCGGACCATTGGAATGATGGAGGCTAGGGTGTGCTTCTTTGGATTGGGTGCTGCAAAAGGCTACAACCAAAACAGTGAGAGAATAACTCTCAAAAACCTACCAGACGCATCTGTGGTGGTTACCGAAACTCTCTCAACAACCGCCTTCGCAGCTCTCGTTTCTTGCTCGTGTCGTAACATGCGTCGTCGCTTTTTGCTCCACATTTCATGACAATCTTGATCAACTGGCAACCTGGAGCGAATGGAATTGGATTCAATATATTTTACCTTGGTGGCGGAACGCGGGTCGGATCAATTTTTTTCAGCCAGGGGGAATCAAGCGCTTGGCGTGCACTGCACCTTCGACGAGGATCCAGCTGTAACATATGGTCGAGCAGATCCAATGCCAGTGCAGGAATCCTGAGACAATAACGAATGGACATCAAGAAAAAGGCAATTACATGTGATATTCTTCACGAAGACGTCGACGATACATTCGCTTCGACTTGAAGGCGGCATAGAAAGGTAATTCTTGCACATTTGGCCAGACCGCTGGATCCGGGTAACCGCACACGCGTGAAATGGCGTCAAGCTGTTCGATTTCCTCGTTAGCTTGAAACATGGGTCTACGAGTGAACATCTCACCCAAAATACACCTGCATTAAACGCGTGAGGTTTGAAACAAGATAAGCCTACCCGCATGACCATATATCCACAGCCGGACCGTAACGTTCCTCCCCGAGTAATAACTCAGGTGGTCGGTACCAGAGGGTAATAACCTTGTTTGTGTAAGGTCTCTCTTCATCACCGGCGACATACAAGCGAGCCAAACCAAAATCGGCCAATTTTAACTGTCCACTAGGTGAGCAATTGAAACAAGTCAGGGAAGCGATTACCGATTGTTGATCAATATATTCGAGCATTTGATATCTCGATGTAGAAAATGTTTTTCATGACAGTAGCACAGTCCATCAAGCAGCTGCTTCATTAAGGAAGCGATATGTTGTTCCGTAAACGTTACAAAGCCAGATTCGAGAATTCCATATAAGTCGTGATCCATGTAGTCGAACACAAGGAAAAAAGCACCTACGTTGTAAAGATTGCCATAAAAAAAGATTTGTTTGGACATTACCTCTATCCTTTTTGAAATCGAGTGGATCATCTTTGTCGGTTACAATTTCACACAAATTGATTATATTCGGATGTCTGAGTTGCCTAAGTATCTTGATTTCACGAACCGCAGTAATTGGAAAGCCTTCGCGTTCATTCTCAAGACGTACTTTCTTCAGAGCTTTGTACTCTCCTGATAAATGAAAATGAGGAACGCGTGAAAATAAACCACTTACCTGTAATCTTATCCCTCGCCTTGTACACATGTCCATAGGTGCCCTCGCCAATTTGAATGAGCGTGTCAAATGCGGTCACGGAACGTTCACCCCACGTTTTATTATTTCGGGTTTTCGAACGAAGTTCACATATTCTGTATTGGAACGAAACGGAAAAGCTGACACTTGAAGGTCACAGTAGAATACACGCTGTTAGTTGAGATGTCCGTAGAAAAGTGTACGAAACATCCCATGTCCAATCAGACAAACCCAATCAAACTTCTGTTTTAAGAGTGGTGGACCAACGTCACGATGGACATACACGGTGAACCACCCATACGACAAACCTACAAGTACAAGCTACAGTTCAGCTACGCCTTAAGTTGGGTGCTGTGTCTAATTATGGCCAATACATGTGCGATAGCGAAGCGTTGTTTGACACCCCTTTAGTCAAGATGAGCTAACAGGTTTGCTGTGCAGTGTCTCTTAAACTTCTTATGCCAGGCAGTAAAAAGGCGGAACTTGGTAGCGAAGTTTCATGGCTAGCTAGCAAAACAGGTGCCAAACCAACTACAATCATTGTTTAGTATATAAGTAGGTGATTAACGAGACACAAGGATACGAATTTCAATACCAAGCCCCAGTAATGAGTGCGAAAGGTTTGTCTTTAGCGGAGTGAGGTGAGTAAGACAACATACTGAACGCGAACGAGACACTCCAAACACACGAAAATTCAGCTGATGTTGTCCAACTGTGGGCAAAAGGACGAAACTATAACAGTATGAAGAAGAGCATCCTGTGACAACGAGATCACACACCAAATGATTAACATCTTTAGGAGTAGTAAAAATCATCGCGGAAAAAACGGCAGAACCACCTCGACATGTATAACTCTGGACGGCTTCACATTTTCATTGAGGCAGTTGGGCGGACCTTTTGATAAGAAAACAACAGGAATTCGAACTCGGATTGCTGAGTAATATTCGTGAGACAGCGATCCTGAAGCCATACACCTATTCACATTTGCGCATCCGTTCAGTGAGAGATCACTATCGCCTTAAGGGAGAACGACACACTGACGGATGATACCGAGGCTCAACCGCCAAACAACCAAGGAGCAATGCTACCCAACGAATCGGCTCAGAGATTAACGCTCGGAGTTGGATTGGCAATGGAAGATGACATGACCGGCACACTCAATCCGTAAAAGAGAAGCGACATTATACCAATGTGGGATGTATGTTTTGGGACACTGATTTATTAAGACGACGATTCCTGGCGCAAGTGAGGAGAAAAGTGAAAATGTGTTTTTAAAATGAGTGTGATTAAAAAACAGCCTCTTGAAAGTCATCCACGACAACGTTCATAAAATAAGTTGGCAATGCATTTCGATATCACAACGATCGAGAAAATCTGTGCCTATCCCGATTACAGAAAACGACAGGCCACTTTCTCTTACTGTTATTTACAGGTGAAGATGAGCATCAAAGGGAACGACCAACAGAAAACCTTCACCAGTGAAGCTGTTCGAAGACCTCCCCTCGCTGTACACTCGTAGATGAGAACCCCCTAAATATAGCGTCTGGAAAATCAACACAACCAGAGGTAAGATAACGGCCCATCAGCACAGGGACGTTCGGCACAGCAAAGTAGGATCCACGTCCCAGCAACTACAGACATTTTGATTGATGTAAGCTCATGCCAAGTAAAATGCATTTTTCTTATAAGGCGCGTTTGGGGGAGGATGGCATAGAATGACCTGTAGAGTGGTCTGCGCTGGTGTGATAATTTCTATCACAATGTTAACCAGAAAGCTCTCACTAATGAAGTGTAACGATCACAGTCAGACATGAAACATGTACGATCCAAAATAAAACGCAGCAAATCTGTCCATAAAACAGTGACCTATCTCTGCTTTCGTTGTAGGTACATAAAATAACGGTTCTCAGAGTGAAATGAACAAACTACTCTGCAAGCGTGAGCCGGTTCCGGGAAATACATAATACCCAGCTCGATACATGTGAGCACTTCTTTAGGTTTCGGAAATACAGTTGTCCTTTCATCGAGTGCAGTAAAACCAACGTTTGATGAATTTACGACCAGAAGTCCTGCGTAACATCACGGGAGACGATTACCATGCACACGTTACTCGCCATTTTAAAAGGGTTTGTCTGCTAATCTTGGGCACATAGTCACCGAGAACATCCGCGATCGAAACAGCTCAAGAACTGATTAAGTGACTTAAAACGTCCATTGACACATAAACCCTTATACCCTGAAACCACTATGTGGAGCAGGCAACTCAGATGAAGGCTTCGTTAAGTTTGCTTCTAGGTGTGCATAATCGCAGTAGATGGACTTCGTCATTTCCAGTAGTTAGGTCCCTTCCCGTCCCCTTCTTTTTTCCCTCTTTTTTCCTATATAGGGTTTGCTGTTTCTTCATGGTTGTGTGGCAGTTAAGCATTAGTGTAAACCACTTATGTATTGCTGTCTATGATGATGATGATGGTGATGATGACAGTATACATGTTTGCGAATGTTTGAGAAGTCTGTAACCCTATAGGAATCAGTCAAAAGTAAACATGGAATCATTGGCGGTGGGATGTCACATCACTTTACAAGCAGTAGAACCGGATCACCCTGGTTGGAGTCGCACAGGTGAACCTACCCAAAGTCATCAGCGAGTGACAGTACCAAAAAATACATCAACGTGTGGAACGCCGTGTTCATCCGTTATAACATCGGTTGACTCCTCGTCAACCATAGAAGCGTTTTCCGATTGTCAACATTCGTTCCAGTAAACAGTGGCCTCAAAACAAACTTTGGACAATCTGTATTTTTTTGAGCTACAGAAATGTCAGAAATTGAGCGTAGGCCCATTTGCATCAAACGCGCACGCAGTTAAAACCGGCAGCGAAAGATTTTATGCAACAAACCACCCCTGCTGATCGAGTAAGCCCTACTGCCAACCAGTGTACTCATACGTGAACACAGAATTGTCGGTCAAAAATACCACCACGTCCCCAAAATACAATACTAAAACGTTTCGACAGTTTTCTGTCTGATGTCAGACAATCATTTCAAATCCGACCACAGGAACTGAAAACTAAAACGATCAAAATGCACTAATGAGGCAAGTGTAGCGAGTTTTTCCATGAAGCTGTATCACGTAGCTATTCATTTTCAGTGTGCATCGTATTTTCGCTTTAAGGAAGTTGGATCTTGAAGCATATCCATAAGGGCTAAACAAGAAGGTGCAAAAATGACAATGAGAGGGCTAATCACGCCAGGCAGGAACACATATAAGGCAGAACAAAGAGTAGAACAAACTCCTAGCTAACAATGTATTTAAAATTTTGGGTTGTTGGATCCTACTCCAACCGACATATTGGTAACTGGTGCACAACGGATCACGAACTATGTGACCCGGTTCGCACGTGAGACCCGTTGGTCAAAAACAGGGTGAGATCAAGATTCTACTCAGGTCTAAACAATCCCAGCCAAAAACAAAGAAAAATCAGAACCTGTTAGCCTACTATGTTACGCTGGCGGGTAAAAGGTGATCCACAGTTATGTACATTTACTTCCGGCAAAGGTAAACTATACTCACCTTCACTGACAATCTTCCACAGTCAAACTTCCTGTTGTGAGTCAGTGTTGACAAAAGTGTAATTGGTTGTTGTGGTGCCGCCAACGAATGAGAAGGCACACGGCCCTCGTATCCTTTCTCTCGAACAGTCTTGTAAGAGCATCATGCTAACCACTGCTGGTCATCGTCGAATCCATGATTGTTGAACCGACTCTCCATTAATTCATGTTAAAGCGCACAGAAGGGTAGGCGGGCTTAGATCGTACTCCAGCTTCCTAAAGGAGTTCCGTGGTCCCACTGACGTCTCCACCTGCGATCATCCCGGGAAACTGGAGCGTCGATAGTTAGCCCGGCTAATTGAGTAAAAGACTGATGTGAATTTTAATCAACGGTTCGATCCGCACAATGAAACCCAAAGGTTCATACGCAATAAGCAAACGGTGATGCAGAAAACGCGTCGGTTCCTGTTTGCGCGAGCTCCAACAAACCGAGGCGACCAAACACGTCCAGTCAGCGTTTTACTGAAGCCTGGAAAGCTAAAATTAAACACTCACATTCGTCATGAAAGTGAGTAACTACCACCATAACCTAAGTCCGGTTTCAGCTGTGTCTAAGATACTCTGCTTGTTTCTTCCCGTAGGTTACCAGAAGAAGGTAGAGCAGCGATGAGAACCAAGCAGCAGTTTCATGCAGGCGCTGACCGAACCAGACACTATGACGTGGTGTCCAGGATGGTGTTCACTACATTGATTCAGAGTCATGCTGATTGGGGCTTTCGTCATTCCACGTACAACCTTATCATACAAGCCAAAGAGGAGCAGTAGGAAGAAAAGTAGTTACATTCGTAGAGTTGTACGTCGCACTGCTGGCTGCCTAGGAGGTGATGTACGGCCCTACGAACAGACAGCAAAATTAATTTCACAGATGCGGCACCACCGTCTGTTGCATAAGGAAGAGCAACGTTCGAAAAGGTATCCCCAAGCAAAACAACATTCCGATTGCTCAAAAATTGGCCGTGATTTCCGGAGCATGACGCAACACGACCAAGAAGCATCAACATTATGGAAAACCATTATGTAGCCTCCAAAACGTACAGTGCACGCATCACCGATCAGAACCAAATAGTGTTGTCTTATCCACTGTGCCTTCAGGTTGGACGAGTCTCCTACTACTACCACTACGTAGGCCAAGCTCTTGAGGCGTTGGTTCCGGAAAAAAATCTTATGTTGTTTCGCATATCAAACTTTTGAGTAATATACTTGGGGTGCAGTCTCTCAAGCCAATTTAATCCGCAGGGTAGACGACAGTGAGGTATCACAAAACATCGTTGATCTGAGAGATCAGTTTCAGTACCAATTAATCTCATTTTCAATTGTCTTCTGCTCCCTGCTCTTAATTTTCCTCTCTTCAGAATACGTACCGGTGCTTTCATTAACCGAACCCTCCGATAAACAGGTCAGTAAGATTTTATGGTAAGTGATCTCTCAACCATGAAGCTTGATGTGTGCTGTCTCTCAAAAATGTCACTACAATCCAAGAGTTGTGATCAACTTGAATCACTCCCTGAATAATGTCAAGGGTCAGCTGTTCTTTCTTAGTCTCTGGTGACAATTAAGCCGATCCTCGCTCGATATTGTAGTGTTATGGGTTACCAAAGCTGTAAACACTTACCAATCACGTGACTCAATTCAGATAACTGATATATGCAGTAGCTCGTCACTTAACGTTACAACTCGATATTCTGTGCGTCAGTAGCCAAATTATTCAACCTAACAAAAGATGATGAGTCAATCAGATGACCGTTAACGGTCCTCCCCAGCATCAACTGATTAACGGGATTGCAAGAAGTATGGTAAGCTCGCCTTCCCGTGAAGCACGGAGGTTGTACACGGAAAATAATCCACCAATGGAGTTAAGCAGATTGACAGGTACTTCACAGGCTGAAGAGTAGCAACGAAGTTTACTGGGAAATATAGCGACGTCGGATTTCTGAAGCCAGAGGTGGTAATCGTGTCGAAGAGCACAATGTACTTAGAACTCTCGCTTCTCGGTGACTGTTGATCAACAACGATAAAGAATCGTTATCCAGAACATAGTACGTTACAAAATTACCTACAGCAAAACGAGCCAGAGCCACACCAGTCTTCTCAATGACCGAAAGAACACCCTACGTCTGAAGCAACCTGTAATTTAAAAGAACAGTAATGTAGCTGCCGTACGAGCAACGTAGGAAAAGACTACGAACCAGCTATGTGAACCAGGGAGTACGTTCCCAGCTGGCCAGAAACAGAAGCTCCAGATGCACGCACGACTGAGCAGCGACACCTGAAATCAGCAGTAGTGTGGCGCATTACATAAACAAGGCCAAAACTGACAACGCACTCTGTGATTTTTTTTGGGCAACCAAAAACATCCTCTAATATGTCGACACTTTGTCTAATAAACGCCACCACGCCATTTGTGACCAAAACAAGCTGCGCCGACGCCGTGCCAATCTGGTAATCATTATTCCCGTATCTGTTCCGCGAAACTTTATAACAATGGTCTACAGTAGTCACATGTCAAAGTGTGGTCAATGTTCAAAATGGTACTTCGTATTTGGCTCATCCTATTGTCAGATTCGTTGCGACAGAAAACGATTTATTCTCAAAAATCAGGCGGACAGAACGTGTTAAGGAAATGAAAACCAGTTTTGTCTCAGAAAACAAACATACTCTTCGGGCTCAACCGTGCTACTGGTCCAGGACGACCGTCCGTCAGTGAGGCTGGTGTCACACTCGTTCACAATAAATCTAGATGGTGAGAGCGGTGGGGGGAAACTTTGAGGGTCAACTAAATTGACTTCTTGATTCTCCTATGTTACCACCATAAACTCGTAATGTACTACCCGTGCCGGTAGATTTAGGACCACCCAATAAAACTGAGATTCACGGTTGTATCTTGACTCCCAGACGTAACAAGACCGCTGGCCCAGATAGTCTCGTGTCAGCACCTTTCAAAGAAAGTGGGGAGGGGTTAGTAGAGACCATGACTCAGTTATTTCAACTTGCGTGGACGACGGGGGACAGTTCCCTGCTCCGGAGTTACTCGAACGTTATCTCGGCCTTTGCTGTGCGATGTAATCTCATCAGACATTCTGCTAGCAATGATACAGCTCCAAAAACGCATGAACTTCAAGTTGAGTAACACTCACACTTGAACACAGCCTTCGCATTGAGATAGACTTTCCAGCCAGTCTCTTTCGAAAAGAACACTACTTTCGCTCTCATTAGTGTTCATCAGTAGTGCATATTCTTGCCACGGCGGATATAAGAAATCTGGCCATGAGTTTCATGTGGCAACCGTGTTGACCACTGCGCTACTTACTTCACATTAAGCGCGACCGGATTACCATATCTAAGCGCTCGGCCACTTTTGCCTGTGAGCTTCTCGTCCGGACTTCCCGATTACTTCTAACTGCCCGCCATCAAGGATAAGGGCAGGGGCTTTTTGCATTAAGTAGATGTAGAGGGTACATTAAGCTGAAGAACTAAAGCTTCCAATGTCTAGGATGTTGTGGACACGCTGTGAGCCATAGCAGATTAGGATAATGTCGTCTGTATATTTTATGTCTCAAAGTCGAAGATCCGCGGGCAAATCCATATCCTCAAAACCGCAGTCCATCAGATAGCACCTCTAAAATCGCGGCTACTGCAAGGTTTAATAGAATGTAGGAAGCAGGACAACCCTTTCGTACCTAATTTGAAATGCTAAACGTCGGCGGTGTGCTGCCATAAGCTCAAAACTTGTCAGAAATAGGATAGTAAATTGTTTCTAGGGTGTGTACGTACCTCTCGGCCACACCCTTCTTCTATAAACATTTCCAGAGTGTAACTCCATTAACCCAATCGAAGGTTCCTCTGATGTAAAACGAAGAAACAACTGTTGTCCTCCTAAATGGATGGTGAGGTTCAAACATCTGGCGAAAGGTGACGATAGGATCAATGTACCAGCGGCTTGGGAGAAACCACGCTTGCCCGTCGCGGATGTGTTCTTCAAGCGCCTCTCTTAGTCCACGGAGTACAATGGGTCCCATCAACTTCGATGCAGTAAAAATTAAGCCAATTCCTTTGTGATTGATACATGATGTGCATGAGACCTTCTTAAGAATGTAGACGTTGTTAGACAAGCCCCAGTCATTTAGAAAAACTACAGTAACCCAGAGTTTTGTGATCAGAGCCACCTGCTCTTTTGATAGAGTCAGATCTCCATCTACAGAAAGGGCAAGAGAGAGCTCGTCTGGGCCGAATGCCTTGTGACGTTTCAGAAACTCGAAACAGATTTCTGTATCGAAGGCGGAGAAACACCAACAGACTGATGAACACAGGTAGAGCCCATAGGTGAAGCCAGTGGCGTGAGTGGCCAATGAAACTGGTGGTGGAGGTTCTCAGCCCAGAATCTTAAGCGCCGCTGCAGGTTATGAGTTGACTCACCAGAGAGTTTGCAGATTGCCTTGCCAACAACCAGATTTCTGTTATCAGCTGCTCGGACGAGATTGAAAAGTCTGTGAGTTCCCGGTAGCCACTATTTGTTCTATCTCAAGAGCATGCTGTGTCCACTAGCTCTTGAGATCCTGTCGCAGTTGCTTCCGGAGCCCCATGCGAGTAGTCATACGGACTGTTGCAGCGATGTTCCTACTGCAGCAGGTGGCCAAGGTACTTTGATCTCGTTGTTGTGACCGCAACAGAAGCTTGTCCTGCGAAGTTTTTTATTGCATAGAATCCCGTACGAGTTACGTGAAAACAGGACAACGAACACGTACGTTCATTTACATGGATGGCATGTATCCACATACGTTGGGCGGCGGTAAACTTTCATTTGCTTTGGTGACACGTCTCCCAAAGTGCGTACACACTGTACCAATAGTCGCTTCTGGCTCTTCGTCTTCCTGGCGTTCAGACCTACCTTTTAGTTTATGAATGTACGCACAATACAACTCATAAGAAAGCTGCATTTCAAAACAACATCTGTCACTTGCATATATGTCGTACCAGTCGTTTAAAGTTAGCTCAAATAAACAGGTTTTTGCTTTGATTGGCTGATTATCACACATTTGGGGTTAATTTGACATTAGTTATGGTCACGTAGTGACCAATTGAACGTGAATCCTGAACGTTCCTGAATACCCGCCCGCGTACGGTTGTGTTGCTCACGCGATTATTCCACTTAATGTGAGCTGACTGGTCCATACGATGATGGCAAACCATGGTCCGTCGATATCTTCGTTGCGAACAAGCTAGCTTTACGAACCACAGAGCAAAACTGAGCGCACACAAGCACTACATACCCTTTCTTTTGGCGATAACGGGACGTTTTTCAACAACATAGAATACGCAGTTTGATAAAGACAACTAGTGCCTTTGCAATCCTCGCTGATACCTAATCAGCAACATTCATCACCAACACAATCATTAGCTTCATTGACAGCAACGCGTCGGTGGTTCACATAGATGCTTAATCACCACACAACCATGAAAAAGCGAACCATGTACAGAAATGTGGAAGGAACAGAAGAGGAGGAGAGTTAATTATCAAAAACAGCCACCCGCATTTTCAAACATTTAACATCAATGTGTCGACACCCTGAAAACAAACCAGGCCATAAGTGGAAGGAAGACGTCATCAGCAAGACAACTTCCTTATGACTTACACTACCCCGCGTCATTAAGTACACTCAATTCACAGTCAACTCGATCAAACAACGACAACATTCACACTACTGAGATCGGTTAGCCACGATCTCACCTCAGGTCTCAAGCCACTGACTCTCTGTGAGTCGCGAAGGTCCTCGCCCGAGAGGCGAACCCGATCTACAGTGGCAATACCCTTCGTGAATGATTTCATTTGTCTACGCCAATCGACCGCAGCGTCGGCAAAGAGTGTCCGATGTAGCAGACGACAAGACGTCATCCTTAATATATGACCTAACTATCTAAGTCTGTGCAAATGTAAGGACTGAACAAAAGAACTCATTTGACAATCAGTGCCAAACATCCGCTTCCTCCTCGTTGCTTAATCGCTGTACTGGTAGTCAAATACCTGAAGACGGTTCACGCCTTCTGCCTCAAGTGGCCAAGTTTCGTCGCCGTAAAGTAATACAGTCCTCACCGTTGTCTGATACTCGGGAAAATTAGGCATCGGAGAGATAGCTCTCCGTCACCACAGGTGCCCCAGATTAGCGAATACCGCCCTAGTCTTAGAGATACGAGCTCTCATTTCATTCCGTACGCCTCCACCGCTAATGCACCTTTCCATGTATAGAAACCGGTCACCAACCTCCATGGCTTCATTACCTAACATTGAATCTACGTAGTCAGTGCTATCTTGCAGAACCACTATGCACTTTGGGGCAGCAAAGCGCATTCCGGAGCAAGTAACAGAAAGCATGATGGAGTTTAGTGTTGTTTGTGCTCCTTGAAACTAGCGTAAAAGCAACATGTCGTTAGCATAATCAAGTTCAGTCAGCATTTCACCAGGTAGAAGGTTGACGCCGGCATCTTGTGAGTGCCGGAGAGTCCTCCATTACTTCCTCTATGACGAAATTGAACAAAAATAGCGACAGCTGACAGCATTGACGTAACCCACTGCTGTTCCTGAAATCAGCAATTCTACAGGCTGACGAGATAGTGTCACGCGCATGTGTGAAACTAAACAGTCTCAGGTGGATCACCTGCAAAAAAGAGAGCAAGAATGGGAATGCCCTAGTCCCGAAACAGCACTTTGCAATTTGAAGGCGCGAAACACATTCCATACAAACCAACCCGGCCGCTGACTCCCCTTCAGCATGTTGTGCATGTCTTCGGTAAAAGGGCTCAGTAAGACTGTCATCTGCACATTCCGCGCAGGTCAACCTATTGCCAGGAAGAAGCTCAACACCAAGTTCACTGGATTCCTCACGCGCACTCTCCGGAATGTTGTCCTGGAGAAAGCTGAACACAAAGGGAAGTCCAGATACCACTAGAAGTGATGAAGGTCTGAGATAGCTGCTCATAAACTCTTACCCTGCCTTCAGAGTGAGCGTACAGTGCTCTCAACAGATTCACATATTTCTCTGATACTCGCTTGCGAAGAAGACAATTTCAGAGAAATTTACGAGCAAATTAATCGAAAGCAGCGTCAAGGCCATCAGCTGTCGATGTACTAAGATCCGTCGGCGAGGCGAAAATTTGATCAACGCACCCTCGACCGGATCGGAATCTCGCCAATTCTTCGCGTGTGTGATTTTCTTTGATTCTAGTGAGCCAACGTAATGTGTGAGCAACTTGGACGCAACATACACTAGACTGGTCCCCTTGTGGTTGTCACACAGACTTCGGGCCTCCTTTGAGAAACTGGAATTACTGCTGATAGGCACCAATCACGAGATACTTCTTCAGTTTCGCAAATCATCCGGAGGAATTTCGTCAGTTCTGATATCCAACTCTTCCTGTCACCCTTGAAAAGCGAGGGAGAGAGGCGATCTGATCCAGGAGCCTCGCTACGCCTCGAGAACTTAAGCTTCAGGGTCACTTCTCTTTCTCACAGTGGGTTACCTGGAACACAATAACTGACCATTTGGGTATCATCGTCCATATGGTCTGGTTGAGGTCAGCTGGACTGTTCTTCAAAATGTTCAGCCTACCCGTCGCGTTAGCGACTGACTGGTGATAGAGGAATTTTTTTATATATGCTCCCACATACACCAACTTGACGACAGTAAAACTGTTATCTCCAGATAAAGGGGTTTCCCATCTCTTCTGACTGTTCGACCACGTAGCGCTTACGGTCTTTGTGCAAGCCTTTAATCAACTTGCGTTTAAGTTCTCGACAGTCGTCATCACATTCGAAACTAGGCTGAATCGAGTGACACTTGTGCATGAAGTTTATCTACCTGAGAGAAATCCAGTTTCATCTCAACTAAACGGCTCCTTCGGAACACAACTTTTTGCAGCATGCTTTCATAGTTGAGTGAACTGGACAATTCGTTCACCAATGCTTCCCGATATGTGTTCTATACACTTTCCTCGTCTGAATCTCAACCAAACATCTGGCATTTACGAGCGTACACCCACCGGGCAAACGATTGAACAAACAAACGACTGAACGCACAGCGGCATGGTCCAAGTGGTTGCTCTAAAATGCCCAACAGTCTTCAACAGAGTGGCGCCACCTGGAACTGACTATCTGATCGCGTTGTGTCCACAGATGACAAGCACACGGAGGTTTCCAAGTAACACAGTGCCTCTTCCTGTGTTGGAATGCGGTGCTCACAATATAGAGATCGTAGGATGCACATAGCTGCTGCAGACTCTCACTAGTGAAAACGCATTGTGACTGGACACCAAACACACCTCCCAACCGCTTTTCCATTGAAGAAAGAAGACCCAGCTGAGCATTCAAATCGTTTGCTAATATGTTGATGTCTGAGTGTTTACTTTGCACCACAAGGTCAACGAGAGCGTCACAGAACACATCCTCGGCTGCACCGGACAGTCGTCCATTGAAGCATACGCCGATGGAATGAAAACACAACGCTTTTCTGATTTGTGTCGACAGACTTTAACCGATGTATTGAGTCTGACAGCGCATGAGCCACTGATCACTGAGACCCAGTCAAGCAAACATCGCACTGCTCTGGAACTCAGTGCGATTCCAACTCCAGTTTGACCACAAGATTCAGCTTCAGCGTCACCACAGACCTTAAGAAACATGCGCCTGGATCGACATTTATCTAGATATGACCCCAGCTGGATAACGGTACCAGATTCGTAGACTCGTGTCTCCGATAGGCAACTCACATCAAGCTCCAGACTTGAGAGAGCAGCTTGCTGATTGTCGGAGTGCGGACATTAAAAGTATCAATATTTACCAGCTGTCTTGGCCTCAGAAAACAATTATCGCCCGAAGACATTCAAAATGCAAGACTTGGGGGAAGGGGTTGAAATGGTAGAAGAAAGTCGTGATAATTGCATATTGTTACTGTCAGGAGAAAGACAACTTCTGACACTTCCCGGTCGTTTATACCGCGGAAGGAGGTTGACTTGGGGGACTCTATTACGAGCCTCTGACTCAAAAGTCTGACATGCGAGACAACAGGATCTGGGGAATCCTACCCGGAACCAGTAATTCAACATTCTGGTTTACTTGGCAGAGGGGTTTGTCGAGCCCGAGAGCGCAGCGAATAAGACATTAACGTTTGATTTCGAGCATTGCTGCGCGTAGCTACATCAGGCTTTTGAGTGATACCGGACGAGTTTCGACCGTATTGGATAGTACGCCGGTGGTCACGATGAACCGTTGGGCGATCGGAGTGTTCTTTGTTCGAGGGTATCTCTTCTAACCCCCTTATTTCAGATTCGGAAGACAGCAGTACCGCGACTATAAAAACCGTTCTGCCGTACAACCCTAGGATCGTGTCTCCCTACCTAAGCGCTCCTACGCTTTTTGTCTGATAAGGTTGCACCTGGAAGCAACGAAGTCCTGGTTAGCATATCACGCCAGATCAAAACAACATACAAGCCTGATCGCCAAGTCAAGGTAGCCGCGTAGATCGGGCTCGCCCCCGGGGTGTTCACCCCACACAACATTGTTCAGTGTGGTAATTGATAGTTGGCAAAAACCACAACGTGGTCAGATAATGACGTATTCACCGGTTATGACAGCTCCACTGTGCAAGGTTGGTAGGTGCTGTCTGCGTGGTCTACGTCGGGATCATCCACACCGCTAGTCAGAAAAGCTGACATGAGATTGTATAGCAGTCAGTGGAGAGCCCGTATCCGTGAAACTTGTTAACTCTCCTGTTTTGTAAAACTCAACTGATGCCGTTTGTTTATTTCATCTCTTCTTTCTTCGGTATGCATTTGCTCTTACTTATTCCCTTGCAGCTTCATGGATCACTGTCGAGAACATCGGTAGCCCAAGCCAGAGCCCACAGGCACGGCTAAAAGCCTAAATTGGTTATCGTATTCACGATGCTGTCTGCCTGACCTTTTCTGCTACCTTGGCGTGGTGGTCAGGCTTGCGTGCTGTTTTGATCCGGAGGGCTGTGCTGACTAGGACTTCGGTCCTTGGGGGTTCAACCTTGTCAGATTGGCCGATGGGGAGCAGCCAGACAAAAAGCAGATGCGTGC
>QNGE01000617.1:227313-251373 GCA_008508345.1 Paragonimus westermani
CTACAGAGAAGTTATCAGAATTGGGAATCGGGAAGGGCCTGAGAGCTAAATTTGATAGGACAGTGGGGGAGGGGTCAGCAGTAGCATGGTTTCGCCTATCCACCCTGCTGTATGCAGCAGATAGGACGACCCGGTTTATACTGTGAGACGGCCGATGCAGTATGGAATTGTTCGTGTTGTGAGCAGTCATGGTTGTGTGGGCTGAGATACTGCCGGGACGCCCAGACCTAGACAGGAGAACGACTAGGGCTCTCAACCAAAGCCTTTGGCTCAATAGCCTGTACCGCAAGGCAGCGGGTGAGTGGCGGTGTACCAGAAATGGTACGTTTTTCAGAAAGAGATGCCAACCATCTTTCAACCCCCAACCTAGAGGACCAGGAGACTGTGGTTTGTCAGACCTCTACCTGTTGGCCTGCCTGGTATGAGTAACTCTGCCCAGTTTAGCCCAAAAGGTCATCGAGATGCACAAGCAGTCACACCACGTCAAGGTCCAGTCTCACCGTGACGGGGCTGGAGAGTCCGCGTACCATTGCTCCAGCTAACTGATTTCAGCACTACGGTCAGAAAAAAAATACGCCGTTACCGTTCTCGCAAGAGTGGCATTAATCGACCACTACCAAAACCCGGTCTCATTTTTCCTTAGTGTTTCAGCCTCCTCCATACTTTGAGGGAAGACAAGTGATAAGCACTAGCACATACAATATGCGTCCTCCGATAATTAAGTGTCGCCTCAGCGAAAACATCCGCAAATATAATGATCGACGGTTAGTGCGTCTTCAAGACGCGGACATGCGAGTTAATTGGGATCATCTCCAGATAGCTATCGACCTAGGAGCCTCTCGAGCACGGTCTCCTCTGAAACTGAAGCTGAACTTCGTGGTAAAGGCGAAGGCCTTATATGGTTTCAGGATAGGAAAATGCTGACTCGATCTGGTTGAGCAGGACAGCCGCCTGTGCATCATCGAAAATAAGACATCGGTTACAACTCGCTAGTGAGAATAAGAAAGACACTGAGATAACTTTACCGGTGCACCATCGAAAGGACAGTTATTTGGATATTATCAACAATGCATCCTATAGAGTCACTGTCGACCACAGACACACACAGTAAACAGTCAATATATGAATGTCCAAATGTGTCGCCTGGCTCCAAGAAAAATGCAGCCGAATGGTACGTTTAGAGTCCGAATGCAACGAAGTGGTAATGGTGGGGGTGCTGCGAATACATACATTCCAAAGTTTCCATGTGCACAATAGTGAATGTCAGAAAAGACGTTGTATCATGAAGAAACTATCAGGGACAGGAAATCCATCAATATAAGGTTATATAGCCATCATAAACCTGACATCACTCCGTTAAACTGTTGTACATTCTGGAGTGACCACTTAAGTCAGATTATGCTGCTGTTCGTGACCGTTTCGTCCCGTCATTTCTCCAGAAACCCGGCTCCTCAATACAAGGTTTACTGTCATGCAAGTGATAAAGACTGTTAAGAACGCGTATCAAGCGATACTCATGAACAGATTGTAGGAAACAAGTCAAGAGAGTGAACCTATTTGACATGTCACAACTTTGTTGGTATAAAAGTGGCCAAATAAAGTGATAAAAGCATCAAAACATACGTGGAAGAAGTTAAAAGATGTCATGCAAGACGGGAAGGAGGCAGACGTAGAAAACAAAAAAACATTATCGAGTGTATAGGGAGTTACAACAGTGCATTACACCTCGTTCTTCGTTATAACAGAAAACGTCCTCAAAGGTGTTCGTTGTCCTTTACATTGCAACTAGGAAGCTGAAAATGTCCTGCTGAAAAAGGTCCAAAGTGATCACCCTTTTTTACCGAAACAAAGTCACATTCCGACAACCAAACTGTCCCCGACCCACCACAGACACGCATCGCATCTCACAGAACCTGGGGACTGAAAATCGTAAGGTGTAACCAAACAACTAACCATGAGACCGGACCATCGCGATCAGTAAGTGGTAATATGCTCGCCCCAGAGACATGTTGTTACTGTTAACAATATGTTTCCATCAAAAGCCACTAATGCTTCCGAGACACCAATAGTCAAAAACAGACACCTTGTGAACATCCATACAACCAAGCCTCGTTTTGCTCGTACAGCCGCAGACTACGCTAGACCCCCCCCCATAAAAGTCTGAGATCATGACACTTCGAGGAGGCTCAGTATCGCCGACTCAATCTACCTGGACCCAAAATACAGCTGATTAAAATGACTAGACCGGCAGCACATTTCAACCACAGGCCAGCCCAACGTCCGATTAAGAGCGGTCAGCGATTACAGAATGCGAACCCGCAGTAACTCGGCCACACAATAGTCGATGGGTATCATAAACTGAACCATATGAAATGAGAATTATCTGGATGGTACTCCTGTTTAGGTCTGGGCGTCCTGGCAGACCACATACAACCATGAACAACCACTACACCAGTAACTCCATATTGCATCGGCCATTGCCCAGTACGAACCGGGTCGTCCTATCTTCTGCGTACAGCAGGGTGGATAGGTGAAAACATGCTACTCCTGACCTCTCCCCTACCGCCCTATCAAATTTAGCCCTCAGGCTCCCCCCCCCGAACTCCATTTCTCATAATTACTCCACAGGTCACACAACAGATATAGCTAATCATAGCAACACTGGGCCATTAAGTTCCACATCTTGCCATTTGGCTTTAGGCCTCCCTCGTCCCTTGCTTTGAATTAGAATGCAAATTAATATAGGTGCCTTCAACGTTCGCACTCCAAAACAGATAGATCGGCAGGCTGTTCTCGCATGGATGTTAGACTCAACAAATGTCCATGTCTACTGTAAGTCATAGACTAAAATTCAGGACAGCAGTCAACGTACGGAACTACCAGTAGCCACATTGTCTACCCGATACCGGTCATACACTTCGGGTGACTCCACGGCCGCCGTTACTGATCAGGCTAGAATCGGTATAGTCCTCAGCACGACAGTCGCTACCGCATTGGTAGATTGGATTTCTGTTAACAGTAGACTCTGTGCTGTCCGCTTAGCAATTTCTCTTGAGACCAGCTGTAGACTCAAGACTCTCAGAAATCTACTCACTGTCTTTTTACGCTTCTACTGACTGTAGTGAATTCGGCGTCAAGAACGCGTCTTACTCGGAGCTGTCCGCTCTCCTTCGGTCGACGCGTGGCTCTGATACAGTCATTCTGACCAGGGATATGAATGCCCAGGTTGGCCACCTTGGTGAGGCCGAGTCTCATTTAAATGACAGGTTTGAAATAGCGTTAAATCGATCAGATAATGGCGGGCGGTTGTTGCAGCTGTGCGCTGAGCATAGGCCACTTTCAGCTAGCACTGGTTTTAGACATCGTGCGCGTCATTGCTATACATGGCGTCCGCCTTCTAATCAGGTCTTTCCTCGGAAGGACCATGTAACTGTTATTTATAGGTGACGGGGTTCCACTATGGACTGTCGTTCTTAGCAAAACACGTACTTGTATTCAGATCACGTGTTGGTACGTTTTCGCATTGTTCTTCATTTGCCAGGCAACGACCCACCAACAGCAACGACGAGCTGTATGGAAGATGGCTTTACTATCGGTGAAGCATAAGTACCAAACCAACTTAGAAAGCTGCCTTAGTGGTTCTAATAGTCCTAATAGCTGTCGGACTTAGATCTCACAGGCCACTCGGGAAGCGGATGCTGTAGCATGAGGTACGGGATTGCATGGGCTGAACAGACACTGCAACTCTGAGAAATCCCTGAAGCTGTTAGAAGCCAGGTGGAACATTCCTACTGGTAAAACACATAACAAGTCTAGAGGAGATATCCATAGGAAACTAAAAAGTAGTCTGAAGGCTGATCGTGAGGCTTGGTTAGTGGAAAGATTTGAGGAAATGGAAACCGCTTGTGTTTTAGGGAACACCGGCAAACTCCTAAAGCTGATACGTGCCATTGGTCCCAGGCGACTGTCAGTGAAGCTATCAGCGAGACAGATGACACTCATTTGTAATGAATCCAGGTTAGAGCACTGGGCGGAACGTTTTGAGGGTCAATTAAGCTGGCCTTATGCTTCTACTGTGTTGCCGCCACAAACTTGTAATGTAGCACCCTCGTCAGTAGAGTTGGAACCACCTACTCAGACTGGGGTCTGCAATTGTTCTCAAACGTAATACGGCTGCTGGTCCAGATGGTCTGGTGCCGGCACTTTTCAAAGAAAGTGGGGAACGTTAGCAGAGGTGTTGACTTAGTTGTTTCAACTTGTGTGGACGACGGAGACCATCCACACTGGAGTTACTCGATAAGAGTTCGGATATCTTTCGGAAATCGTCGGGGAATTAGTTTGACCTCTATCATCAATAGGGTTCTGGCATCCATTATACTTCATCGGTTCACCGCAGCTCAAGAGGCAAAAGTTAGGAAAGAGCAGGCGAGATCTTCCGAATCGAGGATATATTGATCACAGTTTTATTGTCCGTCACGTATACCGTCAACCAACAATCGTCGTATTTCTCAACCATAAAGGTGCGTTCGATTCGGTGGATCGATCTACGCTTTTGGAGTCTTTTAGACGCAGGAGTGTATCCACCAAGTATGTGAACATATAGTCGGAGCTTTATTCCCATACTTCACCTCAGGTTAGGGTTTGCGGCGAACCGTCTGACAGATTCAGCACCAGAAGTGGCGTACATCAAGGCTGTTCACTCTGACCAGTTTTGTTCAATTTCGCCATAGACCACATGATGGAGGAATGAACTGTCTGCGGCACTCACCAAATTCTGGCGTGGACCTGTTACATGATGAAAGGCTGACTGACCTTGGTTATGTTGATGACATGGTGTTGCTAGTTGACAACTTTCAAGCAGCACAAGCAATGCTAGGTGCTACTTCGCGCTCTGCTGAATATTTCGGCATGCGCTTTGTAGCCCCAAAACACAAAGTGCTTCTGCAGGATTACTGTGATTATATGGACTTCATGTTGGGTGATAAAGTCATAGAGGCTATTGCCCGACTTGTGTGCCTAGGAAGCTGCACCAGCGGCAGCGGGGGTGTGCGGAATGAAATGTAGGCTCGTATCTCTATGGCTAGGGCGGTATCCACTAGTCTAAGACACTCCTGACGACAGAGAGGTACCTCTCTGAGGATTAAGAGTTGCGTATATAAAGCGACAGCGAGGGCAGTATTACTTAATGGCAGCGAAACTTTACCACTCATGGTAGAAGAGGTGAACCGTCTTGAGATAACTGCCTATCGATGCTCGCGTTCGATCGTTCGTAACGGGTGGCGGTAACGAAACTTGGTAGCGACTACCAAGCGAACTCTTAGTTAATCCTTACTTTTGCGCAGAGAAAGCTAAGCCGCGTAGTGAGGAGGCTAGCTGGTCGTCTGCCATACCGAGCGCGGTATGCCGATGCTGCGGCTGGCTGGCGCAAGGTGCGAAGTGGACAGGTGATGACCTAGCGCGGAAAAACGAAGTGGCTCCCCACAGGGTTGATCAATGTATATCGGATGTCTCTTCCGGGCTAGAGATCTCGCGACTCATAGGGTCAGTGGCTGGAGACCTTAGGTGAGATGGCGGCTAACTGACCTCTGGGGCGTAAATGTTGTTTGGCCGAGTTGTCTATGAAATAAGTGCGCCTAAAGACGCTGGACAATGAAAGCCGTAAGAAAGCTGTCTTGCTGACGACGTCTTACTTTCATCTACAGGTCACTTGTCTGCAAATTGCAGGCACCTTGTTTTGAACACTTGATTATGAACGTATTTTTAGTAGTTGGATCACCTTATCTTCCCTTTTGTTTTCCGTTCTGACAATGGTTTGTTGTTTTCTTCATAGTTTTATGGAAGCTGACTATAAGCGAAAACCACTGGCTTATTGTTGATTAGGATGGTGACGACCAGCTGTCCAGCGTCAACCGAAAATTCTTCCCTTCATAAATATACGCGACTGCTGCTCCTGAAATATTGTGTACTGTTCAGATGTGATCAAACACCCTGACGTCTACGTGATATTGCTCTGTATGTCAAGAAGCACCATGATGAGGAAGCCCAAGTCGTTCAGTTCTTATTATAGTATCTGTCAAACCGCTGGTGCCGTGTACGAGGATATACTCTGGAGGAATGCTGGCAGCCATTGCTGTTTTCGGAAGTACCACTTCCAGTCCATCTGACTTCCTGTAGATCGTCGGTGAGTAAACATCGAATAGACGTTTGATCTACACCAACAGCGCATTAAGCCTCGGCATTGGCCGCCACCAGCCTTGCCTAGCTGTACCCACACGACTACACGTTATCCGCGGACACTCACCAAAGTTGAACGAACAACGGTCTGACCATGTGGAGGCTGAACCCCGTCCATCTCTGTGCAGCACATACCACTTAAGAACTCCCTCAGAATATGTAGTGCTTGTGCAATCGACTGGAGGTTCCGGTCATAAGGTTGATGCTTTTGGGTTACAGAGCACTTTTTCCCGTCCCAACTAGTATTCATCTCTTGACGTTGTTACACATTTAATGTTTGCCATCTTCCCTTTTGTTCATTCTCAATGCTGATTCCTTCCAACCAATTCTAGTTTAACCAGCTCCACGTACAACCCCCAAGTAACGATTTATCAGTTTTTATCACATACTGGTGCAGCGGGGATGTGTCGGTCGAGTGGGCATTACTTGGTCAGGCCACTATTGCATTTACCAATGAAGACGTGGTTCACTTACGACCGTCTACCTCGGTTCCAACGAAGTGTATCCGCAGGAACGATTGTGGGGAGTGCTGCAAACGTTCATGTCTCAGAAGAACCTGAACCTGAACTTGTATTGTACAATTTCCCACAACTTTGCTTAACAGAAATAGACCAGACAAGAAACCACTCTGGTGTTGGAAAATGGCATTCGGAGTGGTTAGTAGTGACCAGTATATCAGTTAACTTGATACTAATATCCCCTGACTGCGCCCATTTCAGACACTTAAACTGAAACAGCGTCAACCCTGTTATCTGTACAGTAAGTTACTTACTTGGGCCATCGGGTGATTCCAGATTTCCCCGATTTTCTGGCGACAAGTGAAGAATGACTTATTTTTGGGAAGGAATGTGAACCGAAATTGCTGAGATTGGAAGTATCGAATCCAGGAGGTAGGGGTAATTCGGCGATGGAGGGTTTCCGCGACAGCTCGGGACTAAGAAAAGGTTGATAATAGGCTACGCAAAACATACCCTTCGGTGGAAACACTTGGCTGTTGTATATCAGAGGTTATAGCAGTGGTATCAGTAACGAAACTCGGTTTGGATTTTTCAACTGCAAAAGTACTTTCACTCTGTTTTGCTACCACCGGGCTCGGGCTACGTGTCTTCATATTTTCAGAAACAGAAGGACACGCTACCGACAACTGCTCTTCTGCAAGTCCTGAAGACGTCGGCTCTGGCGGAAGCGCTATTTCTTCCAACGGAACAACCGACGGACATGTGTCGGCAGGTTCTATGTGCGAAGGTTCAGAGACGGGAGGAAGAGGCACGTTGTCAATAGGATATGTCAAACAAGTTGAGGAAGGCGCTGTGGTTTCAGAAGTCTTCGAAACGTGCAAAATCTTTTCACTGAAGTTCGGTTTCTTAGAAAGCTCTGACAAAAGACTCGACCTAAACTTGAAAGATTCAATATCGGTGCATTCGGAGACGCGATGTTTATCGTGCCGACCTCTCCTATCTTTACTGTGACTTCTAGTATGTTTCTTTGGCTTTTTCTGACTGGAAGTGAAGGGTTCACGTTAATGAATGCTGAAAATAACCTTCGATGTACATCTGCTTCGTGGAGGAGATCATCGGTATACCACTCTTCATGGTGTGATCGCTTTCGATCGGATGACCTAACCACTGCTTGACTGTCGTTATAATCCTTGTAGCTCCGGTGATGTCTTGTAGGTTTGTAGTCATGCAGCTGGTCCGGATCAAAGTAAGAAAATGGATCATCAGGATAATTATGAGTTCGTTCGGGTAACCTAACGCAAAGAGGTTATCAAATGAAGCGGCACCCACCGTTCGTCATAAGAATCATGGCGGTGAGCTTTTGGCCTACAAAGTCGTAAGTACACATTCAGGTTTTCACATAAGGAACAAACTCACATTCTCCCGGAAAGAATGCACACAAAAAATGCGCCGCTTCAGGGATCGAAGACCAATCAGAAGGAATATATCAAAGGTTTAGGTGAAAGAGAAACAAATACGCATTAGCAGCAGAGGGCGGATATTTTTACGTTGCGTTGCATTGTTTAAAATAGCTACAGTAAAGCGGGTAACTTGGTATTTAGTATGAATTTCCGGGTAGTACGTTTCATTTCGTACACACAAAACCGGGAAACACCGGTGGAATGAATACAACTTGAAGTATTAGTAAAATAATACGAGTGATATTCTTAAGTCAGATCTGAAAAAAATCATATATCATAACATCGGACGTATCAGTGTTTTCAGGGCGTATGATTATTGCACATGGTCCTGAGGTGTTCTTAGGACATGAGGTTACATAACAAAAGACACGAAACGGTTTTTCCGAGCGCCCAATGCGTTTCTCCAAGGATGCTGGGTGATGTAAGAGACGGTTCGAAGTGAACTACGTCACTGATTGCTGTCTGTAACATTTCGTAAGGTGTCCTGTTTAAACAATAAGTGTGGGCGGGCTTATTACGAAAGCATTTCTCTGTTTCGTGAAAGTTACAATCTCTTAAGAATGTACCAGGGTATAGCTCGTAGTTTGGCAGTATGAAAGAACCATCAGATTGACAGAGGTATACTACACTCAGATAATACCCGTTACAGTGTACCCGACGTTGTATGCCTTGTATATTTTTCTACATCCATGTGCCCTAACAATGTAACTGAAGCCAACATCGTGTTTTATAGCGAATTCAGCGATTTGTACACGGGTTCGACGCTGATGGCCCAATCTACTCGGATCCAGTCAGTTTGTTCGTTTCGATGTCTGGCGTTTTTCTGTTGACCTGAAAGGCAATAATTGAAAACGGGGTGTAGCACCGCTCTTGGGGGTTACAGAAAGTACCAAGAACAGAGTAAAATAATAATCTAGCAAAACAGGATAAATTATTAATTTAACGGTTTATTAAGTAGGTGAGAATCCAATAACACTTTAAGACGGTCGTTGGAAGAGCAGCTAACAATCTCTAGTGGTAGGTCGTTCAAGTAGTTTATAACCCTATGAGAGAAGAACTGTTGTCTTAGGAAGGTCCGAGGTCGAAGCTTATAGAGCTTCTTGTCGTGGCCTCTTCGACTGTTATCACTTACTAGGGTGAAGAATTGTTGCATGAGTCCTGTGCTAAAGAGAAAGTGTAAGAATTAAGTCGCCGCGGAGTCTACGAAACTCAGGTGGATAAAGATCAAGAATTTCAAGGCGAGACTCGTAGGATAGATGCCGTAAGCCAGTGACCATTTTGGTGGCTACTCGTTGGACACGTTCAATTGCGGGCATGTCCTTCTTCAAACCGGTGTAGACGATTTGATTGGCATACTGGAGCAGTGGTTTTATGTAGACTGTAAAGTGTGTGAAAAGCGTGCTTGGCTATCCGCGGGAAGGTTCGTTTGATCATCCCGAGAGTCATGAGACCCCTTTTGGCGGCCAGCTGGTGATGATAAGCGAAGGACAAACCAGACGACAGCCAGATCCCTAGGTCTTTTTTTGAGGTCTACTTTCGTGATATCTACTACACTTTGTGCACCATGTATCACGAATAGGTTCCCGGAGTCTCCTCCGAGTGACGTGTGCGCACACTTACTGTCGTTAAGAGGGAGACTCCAATCATCTGACCAGCACTTAATACGATCAAGGTCAATCTGCAATGCATTGGGGTCACAGGCGTTCCAGATTTTTAAGTCGTCGGCATACAGGTCCTGAACGTCAGACACAGAAAAGTCAGCTGTCAGGATGGGGTGTTGGAAGTGCCTCTGCGGGAGAATTGGATGCCAGTTTGGCAGATCCACATGGTAGACTGATGAGTAGTATTCTCTGAACACCTCGGCAACCACTTGGGGGGTTGGAGGAGGTTTCCCCGTCGGGAAGCCGCAGAGAAAGCGCTGAGGGCTTTGCTTTTCTCTGGCGTCGTATATACTTGAAAAGAAAATTCTTATCCTCGTGAGCTATTTGTGGGATTTTCGACTGTGCGTGTTGGGTGTGTTGCCGGATTTCCCGCTTGCACCTGTTTCGTACCGAGCGAAAGGCCTCTAGATCCTCTGGCCTATCATAAGAACGGCAAATCACTTTTTTGCCGTTATCTCATGGTGATACGAGAAGGACAGGTTATACGACAACCAGATGCCCAGATCTTCCTTCAGATCGATTCTCATGACATCTACTGCGCTAGATGCGCTCTGAATCATGAAAGCATGGCCAGAATCTCCACCGAGTGACATGTGAGCACATTTATTGTCATTTAGTGGGAGACTCCAATCGTCCGACCAGCGCTTGATCGCGTCAAGATCAATTTGTAGTGCACTGGGATCAGTGGGATTCCAAATTTTCAGGTCGTCTGCGTATAAGAGAAACTGGTCTGTATTTATAGAAAATCGTTGACCTTGCTGTGGCGTGAGCGCGCGAAGAAATGTTTGAATCCCACGTCGAAGCATATCTCAGTAACGGCATACGTTATCCGATTTTTGACAGCAGAATCGAATTCTACGGGTCAGGTTTACCCTGGCCCTAACACCTCCCCTTTGAGGATGTTGGTGGTGCGATGGAAGTAGGGGATTCACCTGCAGAGGCGTCATTGGCCGTCGCACTCTATCGGTCCATCTTCCAGGGAGCAGTTCATGTGGCGGAGTTTGCATGTTGGGAGTCGTTGTTGCGGGCTGTGATTGGGGAAGACCAAACGTTTCCATCATGATCTCCAACGGAACATTGTTCTCACCTTATGAGGGTTCATTAATACTGGTGGGCTGTATCTGGTTGGCATGGCCTATCCAAACATCCGTTGCGACTTGGACTTCATAAATGACGTTGCCCAATCTTCTGCGAACTCGGCCCGCGGACCATTTAGCAGAACCGTTGCGATAATCCCGGGCCAGGACGTTTTGGTCACTGTTGAAGTGTCGGTGTTTTACGCCGTGTCGTTGGTTGAACCTCCTTTTCATTGATGCATTCTTGGAACTTGGAACGGCGACCGTTGGACGGATGGAGTCTAGCGGTAATCGGATTTTGCGTCCAATGAGAGCCTCTGCCGGCGATCTTCCGTCGGGTGTTTGTGGATTTGGAGTCGCCCGAATCATGTTGAAGTACCGAAAGTATGTTGGAGTTTTGTGTAGATTTCAACGAGAAACTTGTACAAGCGTTTTTTATTAACACTTCGCAAACATCTGCAAGGTTTAACGCGCTAAGTAGCTAAGATTAAAGCTTTCGCCAGGCTGCCCGTAAGAAAGTGCGGCGTACACATTTGTGTACTCTACACGGCGAACGACACCTTCCAAACGGTAATGTTTACTTAATCAGTTGTTGCAGTAAATTGTAGTTTTGCAGATTACAGGTGTCAAGCCTCCTGGGTTATACCTTGTCGCACCGATGGATATCAACTCGAGAAGGCAAACCAGGTGCACTTACACGACTTTCAGGCTGGTAAGCCGTATATTTATCTTAGGAATAGACGTCTGGCTGTTGGTGATGAACTGCATGTGTGAGATGATGAGCCATTTTAAGAGTGCTCGTGAAATGAGGACGTATTTGAACAGCGAGAATGGGATTAGAATACTTCGGCACGGTTTATCTGAGTTACGCACGAGGCACAGCAAATTAGTTGACCGCAACGAAATTATGAAGTTTCGAGATTTACTGAAAATGGAAGGCAACTATAGGTTTCTACTCCGGGAGAAATTGTTGTGATTCGTCATGTTTGTACCGAAAGATACATTACAACTGTGCCGGAGGCATGGAGGTGTCATTCTAGGAGATTCAACTCATTTTAATCATGGCGGCTTTATACGTTGGCATGCTATGTCGGTAGACGTAACTGGAGTTGAGGCAACGTTTTTTTACGCAATTATGCCGAACGAAACAACCGCCAGTTATAGGATAACTTTGGAAAACCTGCTTAAAATGTTACCTCGTATGTCTACTGTTCGCACCTTCATTGTTGATCGTTCAGCAGCACATCTGAGGGCAATAGGTGATGTCATTCCACATTGTGCAATCGTTGTCTGCCGGTTTCATGTACTGCATGATGTGTCTTGGCGTTTCCGCCAGCTAGTAGGCCCATGCGATTATCAGGAGAGCCATATTTACTAGTGGGCCCGCAATATGGTTTTCACTGGGAACAGCGTTCACTTTAACATTTTGCTGCAGGCTGTGAAGTCTGTCAGTAATGAGGTATATCAGTATCTTGCGAGCACTTGGCTGCCTTATAAAGGGGTTGGGCTTCGCGTAAACCTAAGTCCGCGGTTTTGTTCCGTAATCTTACCACCAACCGTGTTGAGAACGAAAACAAGGTGAACATTGGGCGCATGGGGTCGTTTGATCCGACTGCAAGCCGAGGTGTTTTCCCTAGGCACTACAACGGCACCCAGATAATAGACGTAGCCTATGCAAAAGCCACGTGGGGAGCGTGCTGTAGCAAAGAGCGCACTTTCCACGTTGACATTATAGGGGTGCTAAATATGACTTCTGCTTCTCATTCCATTAGATGATTCCGTTGATATATTGTTGCTCTGTTTCGTTCGATCGACAGACCCCTTACCAGTTCGGTTGCCGGAAATCGGTGGTTGTTGCCAGCCCCTGAGGAAGTGGAAATCCCGGTTACTCAGTTTGATCAGCCGGTAGTTGTATACCTGCACCTGTTTTCACTTCTCGTCTGGACAGAATGAGAAAGGCTGAAGATGTTTTCCGATATATAGCCGTTACCTTGGGATGTATGAACGCAGTCAACAATCGCAGGCTTGCAGCTGCTTTGCGATGGATAAATGAGGTACTATCCAGCCAACCTGACCTATTATTGCACTGTTCAACCCCAGGTAGGGAGGCTGTACAGATAAGCGGCCGAGTGCCGTTCGATAACTTACGGCCGGAGAAAATAGTGGAAAACACCAGCAAATGGTACGAATCACTCTTTCGACCCCAAAGAGGTTGGTAGAAGACTGGCTCCGTTGGCCAGGAAAAGATTTGTAGTCAATTCAAATATCCCTACCCGCAGCACCTTCCCCACAATGCATGCCCCAAGGTGTACTACACAGATGCCGTCCTCATGTAAGATTGCATGCATGTCTGATGAGTTGAGCCTTACGCCCGCAGCTTCAACAGAGTAACCGTTTGACTCTAGCACGCGCGGGAAGTCCAAACTTAAACGTCGTGTGATTGACCAGGATATGCCGAGGATTGACGTAATCGTGGATCCCATGGAGACAGCTCGTATTAGACGAGTTGCTAAGGGTAGATTAAGACAGCCCAAAACGAAAGTCAAGGAGACTTGTACAGCAGCGTGCCTCAAAGCCTGTAGATTGCAACGTTCGCCAGATTTGCTTTCAAAAGAAGGATCCCGTGGACTTGGACGAAGACACCTTGCACTGGGCTCAATGCAGTCAGTGCTCAGGTTGATACCAACAATTCTGTGTCAAATACAACAATTCTGATCGTCTTCACATCTCCATTGACTGCGACAATGTGCACAACACAACGTGACCATCCGGCGGGATTATTAAGAAACGGCGCTGTAATACGTCATGTTGAGGAACCCACGGTCCCATTCAGGGCCATCCACGACATGGTTTCACGAGCTGTACTCGTGTCTTCCTTTTGCAGTGGTTATTGCCGTTAGTCAATTGAGGTTCACTGAGTCTTCCTTCAGTGGTTCCTCTGCGAGTATATCAGACAGGTAGCAGTGTGCGTCCATTTTCTATGCACATACGTAGGTGTATATATACAATATACTTACAGATTTTCATATTTCCATAAATAACGTTGTTCAATTGTACGTGCACATATACATATATATGTGCATGTAAATAAATATATAATTGTATATGTATATATATATGGATAGATATACACGTGCGTATTTCTATATATATATATATATAATGTATATAAATATACATGCCAGTATATATATATATATATGATCGTACATGCAAATTCAATAATGTATATATTTGTATGCGCACAGATGTACACACATACATCTGTATACTCCTATATATGTGCATATAAATGTATTTATAACACTATATCTGCGTGCTTTTTTTCCAACACCTTTAGGATAGCAAATTGACTGATGAGAAAATTGCGCATCAAGGTCATTCGGTGTATGTATGATCATGTCAGTGCGACTGCCGTTGAATTAACGTGGTGGATGGCGTTCCGCTCTATAAAATACAAGCGACGTGAGAGCGAACAACGTGGAGTACGACATGTCCAGTGAGTTAAGTTCACATACATCCCATTGCACAGTTCTCGTGCTGCATGCTGCCAATCACTTATTAAGGTGGTAAGAAAAAATACTGCGTTGGTTGTTAGCTCCCTCACGTCGAAGCACAACCACGACCAAACTGCCTTGCTGTGCGATGCACATCCAAGGATTCTTCGGCTCACAGGCAGTGAATCGAACGACCCGAGACATCTTTTTGAGTACAACAAGCCAATTTTTGAGTTGAAGCAGTATGCTGCTGATGTTTATGGCAGTTATATAACTACCATAGATATTTGCTACCTCCGTCATTGGTTGAAACCGTCAGTGATGAGTAAGTGGGTTAGTGTGCACTGATGTAGCAGAAAATCTGCCACAAATCCTGCATCATATAGGAAAAAACGGCGTGCTGCATGTAATCAGAGACGACAACAATAGGTACACGCACGTATATTTTGCACGAAGAGAGCAAGCGCAGTTATTCAGACTGTTTCCTTGTGTGGTAAACGTCGATGATACTCATTGGACCAACCGCCACATGTAGGTCCTCCATCACTTCACATTCGCCGCTGTAGCCTGAAGCTGTATCAGTTCCTTGTTACGGACGTCATTAATCAAGGACGACCCGTGATGTGCACCTATGTACGAAGTGAGAAATACGCATCCCTGTGTCATTTGTTCGAAAAATTCCGGGAGGTGATTGGGGAACGCATACATGTCAGAAGTTGTGTGATTAATAGAATGGCCGCCCAAATGAGAGCAGCACGAGTGGTGTGTGGGTGTGACATTGTGTTGTTACTTCTGTTCGGGATTCTGTGCGGAAACATGTAAGTTGATGTAATAAACCTTAAAATCACAGTTGAGACGAATTCCTTCGAGATCCGATATGTGTTATATCGCCTGGCTACTTGCAGTAACTCTGAAGAGTGCGTGATCACCTTCGTCTATTCAATTTGAAGGTCCAACCGAGATGTTGCAATAATACGGCAAACAGACCCCAGCTTTATGCTCTTGTGCAATTGGCGACGTATAAAGCCAAAGTGGACCATCCATGCAGAGTCGGATGTTCATTTCGGAACTCGAACAATCAACCGCCTGGAGGATGCGAATGGGTAATTAAAGAAACGTAATCATCACAGAGATCACTTAGCCACGGATTTTGCCCGCATTATGTTTAAAATTCATCAGCTGTAACCTTGTCTACTGAACCGCGGCGCCTCCAAATTTCAGTGGTTTCCAGTCGCACGTGGGGATGATCATAAACACCCAAAGTTATCAACTTTCGGCACCATTTCGAAGAATATCGAACGGAAATTTTTTTGAAAAATGATGTTCTACAAGTTATACGGTGCATGTTTATGAATCATTGGTTGTTTATTCCCTCCATCTATTAGATCGTAACACTTCAGATATCTCGTCGACCTATTTCGCTATTAAATTAGCGCAAATCCTTGGCGTCCTTGATACAAATCTTCTACACAATAAAACAACAAAATTTCCAAAGCACAATAGGCATACTTCATACTCTCCTAAATATTCCGTCCACAAATACTCGTATGATATTCCAAACCAGCGGCAGCATTCACTTCCTGTGGATAAGATTCAGCGCGTGCTGCTGTGTTGTCTGTGCCATTTTAGCTTTCCTTTGTGTAAGTCGTGTGCATGGCTCACTGGGCCTTTGGCTCATGCTTGTTCATGTTGGTTTCCTTCATAGGACTTCTGTTGGACCCCCCTGATTTGGAAGAACGCTAATCCCCGGTGCCTCAGCACTTCCCTGAATTTGGTCCCCGGACAGTCTGAGCGGAAGCGGCTGGCCTGCATGGTACAATCCACACCAGTTTGTTTTCCGCGGGTACGAAAGGAAATGCGCTCCGAAATTTCTTCGTCACTATTGCCCGTAACGTTATTTTTATATTGGTGTCTCGCGCATTAGAAAATTGCACGATAACACCAAATGAACCGAATGAACCGAATGAACGAATGAACCAAAATTTTCTCAGCCTCCACGTCAATTTCGTTTTCAGTTATATGTTTTTTACGTTGTGCCGTTTGCAGTATGAATTTAAAAAAGGCTCAGAATTTTACGCTGCACGTTCCCTGATCATGCCGACAGCGATTAACACTAGATTTAGCAGCACTGGCACAGGGAGACCGACCAGGACCGGCCGTGACGAGTAGCAAAGGTCGGCACAAAACTCTATACTAGGCTACCAATCCCAGACGTTAGATCACTTCAGATGCACTAGCCCCATAAACACCAATGCAAGCAGCTTGCCTCCACATCTCTCAATACTATCGAAGTGAAATGCAGGTGTAACGAAGCCGAAGCGCCACTTCTTCACTTGCAGGCCACAGATGCACCATGAAACGTGGAGTGACGCAAGAAGGCTGCGACTGTAAACGTGAGCTCTTCGCAGTTCCGTATCTCCCTCTGATTCTTCCACAGTGAATAAGAGGTGGGTGCGCCACTGGGCACTTTCCGAGAGGAAGTTGGAAATGCAGTCGGTAAATGAGTACATAGAGCTTGCTCCCCCTGGTGTTGCAATCATCGAGGATGCTGTTACACTATCAGCGGTGTGCATAGGTGAGCCGCAACAAAAATGTAAAAGATATCCTTCAGAGGAAGGAAGTCTTAGGATCTTCGTCCACATTGAACGTCAGAAACCAGGTGTTCGCAGGCAGAGTGCGCGCCAAGCCAACCAAAATTCTAATTGGCCATTCGGGGAACTTGCAAGCGTTGCTCAGATCCGAAGCAGTAGTGAGGAAAGCAGTGGCTCCAACGTAGGCCAAGGCCCACATGCAAGGCGTGTAACTAGGTTGCTCTTCATTAAGATAGGGTGGCGCGAAAAGCGGTCTAATATCAAGTTCAGAATCACGGCTTACCAAAGAGACAAAAGGAACAAGGCGTGTCAAATTAACGAGCAGACTCCTCCCGAGGGGAGAATGTGAAGTTTTGTGACTTTCCTTCAGCAGTATCTCCTGACACCCACGGTTATCGGTGGCCTCCAGTCCGCTGATAAATACGGCGCCCTGTGGCTACGACTAACACCACGTGGCCAAGACCCACTCCCAGTGGAGTTGTTTATCGTTTTTCCCCGTCCGACGTCTCCGACAAGGACAATCTTATCGTGAACCTGGAGAGCTTCCTGAGACTACAACGATTCACTCACCTGCCAACTATGGGTGACCAATGCACTCAAAATAGACTGGGCGTCAGTTTTTCACCAGGGCTGTGAAAGCGGATACTCAACTGTCCTGTCGACGCTGATATGACGGAGAGCGTGGGTACAAAATGTCGACGTCCGGACGCGGCATCGTTCTGGTCAGCTGCCCTTTCTGCTCAACTTAGTCGTCACCAATGAGAGCCCCCTGGTAGACAGGGTGATCATAAAGTCGAGTTACTCAGGAAGTACTACTCGACAGTCGCACCGCGCTGATAGTCTATCCTACTGCTGCGGAACTTCCGGCAACTACTCGTTACCGCCGAGTTTTCTGCGCTAGGTGTTGAAGACTTTTTATTCAGGGTTGATTCATGGAGTGCAATGGGTCCTGACAGGATACATTCCAGAATACCCAAGAAAGCAGCTGCTAGTCGGTCAGAACCTCTTTACAAGCTGTCTAGCAGACCCTACAGACTGGCATTTTCCCTAGTTCATAGAAGGAGGCGACCGTCACTCTCCGGCTAGCTCTCAGCCAATCAACCTTACTGGCATTCCGTGCAAGATAATGGAACGTCTTTTAAAGCGTGCCATCCTCAGTCACTTCTTATCAAGTCTCCTTTTTTCTTCTACCCGACGTGGCTTTGTTCTTAAGTGGTCATGCGCAACCAACATGCTTATTTTCTTGGATAGTTTGACGGAGACCAAAGACAATGACCTCCTCCTAGATGTCATCTTCTTTGACTTCGTCAAAGCTTTTAACCATGTCCCCCACGCCCCCTTGAAGCCTATGGTATTCAAGTAGATGTTCTTCGCTGGATTGTCTCTTTTCTTGGTAAAAGAAATTTAGGAGTTGAAACCGGATAAGACCTTTCGTCCTCCACTTTCATTTATACGGGAGTTCCCCACGGGTCAGTGCTAAGTGGTTATTTCTGATTTACACCAACGACCTTCCGGAAAACAATATACGCCGACGACCCAAAAACCTGGAATGTCAATGACCCCAGTGCATCACGGATTAATTTTGGCCGGATTAAACGCTGGTTGGACGATTGGAGTCTCCCACTAAATGACAATAAGTACGCCCAAATGTCATTCGGTGGAGATTCTGACAATGCCTTCGTGATTCATAGTGCGTTTGGCACAACAGATATAATGAAAGTCGCTCTGAAGAAAGATATGGCCATCTGGCTGTCGTACAACTTATCCTTCGCGTATCACCATGATGGCCGCAAAGAAGGGGTTGGCCGCGCTTAAGAGAATTGAGCGCACTCTCCCACGCATAGACAAATAGGCGTATCAAACGCTTTGCGGGGTGTATTTGAGGCCGCTCCTCAAGTATGCTAATCAGGTCATGTATACCGGTTTGAAGAAAGACATATTAGCCGTTGAGCGTGTACAGCGCACAGTCACTAAACGAGTCACAGGCCTAAGAATTGTCGCGTACGAGCATCGTCCTGGAGTCCTTCATTTGTATCTCCTTGAGTTTTGACGCCTTCGCGGTGATTTATTTCTCACACACTTCCTTAGAGTCTAAGGTTATTAACCGTTAGAGCAGTTTTCCTTCTCATGTCGTTAGCAGCACTTATAGGGGTTGTTTCAAAGCACTGTTTGCTTCTTATCGACTTAAAAGTTCACTACGCAGGTTAATTTGCTGTGTTCTTGTTATCTAGCGTAATCTCCGAGAGCGGTGGTACACACTGTTTACGGTGATTGCTTTCCAGATCAATAGACGCCCGCTTGCTACTAAGCAAGTAAAGCCGACTGTATCCGAGACCTTTGAGCTTCTGCTTCGAATCCGTTTGTCATTCGTTGATTTGCTATAATCGGCGTCTGCACGCATGAAGGTTTTGAACGACGCGGGGGAAATCCACATTAATTAGTCCATTACCAGTGGAATGGGTACATCTGAGATGATAGAGGTGCGTGCACGAACGTTGGCTTTCAGCACGTTGTTGCATGAAGATGTCCAATTCAGCAGCGCAAATTGTTTTTCGTATTCTCCACGGAAAATAGTTTATTTTCGGACATTTATTCTCTCCCTAACATCCCAAGTTTAAAATGACAGTCATCCGTAACACTTTTCCTAAGCTTCCAGCTGCAACTGGTGGTGTGTGTGTACACATGTGTCTGTTTCAGTCGGCGTTGGATTACTGCACATGATCCTAATTGAGCCTTAGAAGACAACAGGGGAGCCTCTGTCTCTGCTCAAATGAACTATGTACACCAATCAGGAATGCCAAAATATTCGAAACACACTATGAGCAAACTGCACAAACCCAAATGAACGCTGTCGCCTACGTAACACAATCCCTCTCACCAAACATACCATGTACACCGGTCAGGAACGCTGAAATAGTGTGTTTGCACAGGAAAGACAAGGTCAACAAACGGCCTGCGAATTATAAATGACAGAATCGAAATCGATCTCGTCTTGATAAAAAAACAAGAAAGCGGTACCGTTTGTGACTGAGTTGGCAGAATCGGTCGAAATCAGCTCGCCAAAAGACTTGGTTGAGTTAGTGTTCAGTTTAGCTATCGATTACTAGTGTTTGTACCATTTGGAACTGTCAACCGTGTAGACACAATTCAGCCTAGTTCACTTGCCCATACGGTATGACTGTCCTATGAGTGTCCTGCGAGCGTCCTAAATGGACATTTTTAGGTCACTCATAGGACGATCATGAGAAATTTCAGCGTAGCACATGGTGTAGTGCTTTATTCGATTCAACATTTAATTGAAATATTATACTTACGGCAGTTAACTCTGCGCAATCCCACCAACAAAACAACCGCTGACTCATGGCAAAATAATCGAAAGGGGTCCAACGCCAACACAGATACGGCAATTACTGTGACAGTATACTTATACAGGAGAATTTGCAGCCGTAACCGTATGATCGAGGATAGTCCGCGTCCTTGTTCTGTGGATTTACGTGCTGGTGTGGGTTGCTCTTAAGCAGTCAGCCACATCTTTTCTTTGAAGGTTTTGTGACGAACCGGGAAATGTTTGGTGCATAACATGCACTGTAGCTGTTAGCGTATTGACAAGCTTACCCACAGTGAACCGTGACTGGGGTGCGGGCTTAAATGAGAACTTGTTATTGACGCCCCTCCAGTTAACGCTATTTGCTGGCTCGTTGGTTACCAGCATATCCACTATGCGCGCAAATTTTCATTGTTTTTCCCGCCAGTTTTGTCCACATAACCAGTCTAAGTATACATTAGGTAGAATCTGTAAAAGGATATCACCTTCCGGTGAAAACGGCGATCCTCCAATTGTTTGTTAAGGATTTGAACATCCTGAACACAGTTCATTAGAAATGTAATAGGAAGTTGTCCGAAAGGTTGGGGAGGGGGTTCAGCAAGCGTAAACCGTAGGGCGTTCACTTCAAACCGCATAAAGTGTAACTCACCTCGCGTGCGTACGCTTGAATGAACAGCCTTCTTAAGGTAAACTTTTTTCGAATCATTTAAAATCCGAAACGCTTACCATGCGATGAGTCCATATTTTCTTTTCTGGCCATAAAAAGTGCAGAATTGTCACACACGAGATTTCATGGGGCTTCTCACTAAGAAGCTACATGGCGAATTGAAAATGAACAAATATACTCTCTACCTGGAAGCAGCAGGGCTTTTGCAGAAGAAAGCAACCTTCGTCGGCGGACTTGTAGTGACGGACGGAGTGCCCGTGCACTGCAATTGCGTAGGTGGCGGTGAATAATCGACGTCCACAATGAACGCCTTCATTTAGTACAATTTTTTCATCCGCTATGGAGTCTGGCTCAAAAATTCGTTCAGTGGACAAGCTAAAAGGATAACGTCGACAGCTTACATTACGCCGTCATTCATTTTTTTCAATGGGAAATGTGGCTTCGGGGGAGGGCAACTCGGACAGTTCCTCCGGGATATTTTCGAGATGGATTGCAGTTGGAAGGTCGTCTGAAAAAGAATAGGTGAGCGGAAATAAATTTAACCCGTTGTCCTGAGAAATTTAACTGTGTAATACTCTGATGACAAACGTTCCGATGACAAGCGACGTGTTTGGTTCGACCGTGTATGCGGCCAATGCAATTTATCCTGGAAAGTGAATCATGACTGGCAGGCAGTAGCAGCCGATCCCTCCTCAAACTCATTAACGCTGGACATCTGAACTCAAAGGTCAACGTATTTGTGATGCATTTAATGTTACCAAAAAATGAACGTGTCATGAGATACACGCTCATCAATGTAAAGCTGTTCACCCTTGTTTGAATTTCAAGTGGATGTGGAATGATTGGCCAGGGGAGGTGAGGGTTTGTACGAATTGTTTTCGGGCACACAGGCAGGGGTTGTGCAGTCTGATAGCAGCAGCCTCAGCGGCTGATAACAATCGCATTCTGACAATTCTGGAGCCGGCTTGACGAACCTTGTAGACGATTCGAAATGCTTCATCCGGATTTATTCGATGGTCAGTGTCGATTAGGTGGGAGCCGATTGCACTGGAAATGGGCTTCAGCGAACCGTTGCGAAGCCATTTCGGTAGGTGTTCACGAATCCTTTCCGACAGCCGTTTTGTGGTCCTCCCAACGTAACCTGCTTGACAACAACAGGTGAGAGAGTAGATACAGAAAGACGAAGATAACTTTGGCAAACTATCCTCAAGGCGTGACACCAGTAACGGGCAGGTGTCGAACGACACGTCAAGTCTCGCTGTAGGTAGGCAATCTCGACCGCGTTCGTGAGTCTGCGGCTAATTATTTCAATATTAAATTTTCCTCTATATGAGAGACAGATGAAAACCGGCTTTTTCTGCGCTGTCTAGACGAGTTCTAGATTTCTACCGGAATGCAGATTTTTATATATGAATTTCTCAGGGTGTACAGATCCTTTGCGCACTATTCAACAGACAGCGTACCAAATTTCTTTTGTACCTCAGCAACACAAAACTGTGAGAATGTGTGTATTGACCCGTCCATGTCTTTTTCGTATGAATTGATATTCGAGGTGTCCCATCTGGTCGACGTAGCAACGGAACATGTAGGATTGAGGGTTTGTTATTCTGTTCTGACTCGATGGCGAACTTTATATTCCGCTGTGCTCTGTTGAACTCATCTAGTATGAACTGGGAATCATCACCGTCTGGAACGAGACAAAAGATATCATCCACAGAGCGCTTGTAAATTTTGCACTTAGTTACGATTTGGTTGAGTTTAGTGGTCTCCAGTTCCGACATAAATATATATCTGCGAGCAGCGGAGCTAGAGGTGAAACCATTGCTACTCCATCCTTTTGCCTATATATAACTCTCCATTAAATTAAAGTTGAAGGTTACAAAAGCGAAACAATATTAGTTCCTTCGATTTTTCACCCGTAATTCCAACATCAATTTGATTGTTCTCGAAGTGTGTGTTCTCAAAGTGTTATTGGATTCGCACCTACTTAATAAACCGTTAAATTAATAATTTATCCTGTTTTGCTAGATTATTATTTTACTCTGTTCTTGGTACTTTCTGTAACCCCCAAGAGCGGTGCTACACCCCGTTTTCAATTATTGCCTTTCAGGTCAACAGAAAACCGCCGGACATCGAAACGAACAAACTGACTGGATCCGAGTAGATTGGGCCATCAGCGTCGAACCCGTGTACAAATCGCTGAAAATCGCTGAGATTGTCAATAGTTTCTTGCAATGGAGCATTAGTTGACAGAGAAGATACATCCAAAGACATCATGTTTTCGTTCTTCATATTCACTGAATCGATTGTGTCTACGAAGTTGAAGGTGTTCTTTAGGTTAAAAGGAATTAGTATTGATTTACTCGGTTCCAATAACTCCACTAGCCATTTTGCTAAAGCATGATACAGCGAATTGTACATGTGTAGGATCAGTCTCAATGGCACTCCATCACTGTGAATTTTGGGAAGTCTTATAACTTAATCCTACTGAACACGAACGCGAAAAACTGCTACGTATAACTGTGAAGGAATAACGTGAATGAAAACCCCTTTCCGATTGGTCACCCCAAATGGCGATGGACAAGAACCAATGAGAACACGGACAAAGCAGACTCCGGATAGCGATGTTTTTAGCCACCAGACGCTTTGCGAATTTACATGAGAAATTCGGCGATTCAGCGATTGATACACGGGTTCGAGGCAACGGCCCAAGGTTCACGGATCCAGTCGGTTTTCATTGCTCAATCAGCGGGCTTCTGTTTATCTGGAAGGCGATGATTGAAAACAGGGTGTAGCACCGCTCTTTGGGTTTACAGTGAATACCAAGAAAATAGAAAGATTATTCGCATAATGCAACTTTAGGTTAATGAAAATCAAGCAAAGCTTCAAAACGATCCCTAGGAGCGCTGCTGACGACCTCAGACGGGAAGCTGTTCTAATATTTAATCGCCCTGTAAGAAAAGAACTGCCTTAGAAAGGTTCGAGGACGAAGTTCGAAAAGCTTCCTATTATGCCCTCACCGGCCGTCATCATTCGCCACAGTGAAGAGCTGTCCTACGAGACCTACTCTAAAGAAGAAGTGTGTGAGTAT
>QNGE01000618.1:0-16740 GCA_008508345.1 Paragonimus westermani
TGCGGGGCTAAGATGTTCATGCAATACCTGAAGTGTTCATTATATGTCCCGGTTGCAATATTAGGATCGGAGGTAAGAAAGAACGTCTTCCATTCCAGAGATCTCAGCAGTGTGGTAAACACGTTGCAGTCGACGAATTTAGTTTGGCGATAATGTATTACGGTCGACTCTTTTACACCTTTCAGGTCAAACATAAAGTTGACTATGTTGTGATCACTCCCTCGAAATTGTTCCAAGGCATATACAGTGGCAGAAGAGATGCCTGTGGTAAAGATGAGGTTTAAAGTAGGCGCTAGTACATGTTGGCGTCATCCGTTTATGTGGACGCATGCAAGGGGCAGTGAAAGAAGTCCAGGAGATATTGGGCCTGCTGAAGTCTCCGCCAACTATTTTGTACTGTGAAGGTAAGGCTGATACATATTTCGGTCCGTTAATAAGGTTCGTCAAGTCGTCCTGAGTGGCGTTAGGTGGNTCCTTAATGGCGTTAGGTGGTCTGTAGACACATCTTAAGAGTAATTCACAGGGTCCAATCGACACCAACAGCCACAAGGAGTCATTTGTCATACCAAGACATGGCTCATCAAGTATGGTTGCAGAATATTGCTCTCTTAGGTATACTAAACATCCTCCAGCTCGTCCCATAGCGTGATTTCTGCGGAACAGGGGTGCACCAAGCTTCAGTGTCTAGAATAATATAAGGATTTTTTAGGAATATAAAGAATATAAAGATATGCATCTTATTACTTATCGAACGTGCACTGAAAAGCAGCAAAGTTAGTGCATTTTTCTTGTTTGGCACCATTTTTATACTTTTAAAAATGTCTAAAACAGAAACATCTTTGTGATTCAAAGACTCTGGTGACAATGCTTGTTCTGATATCCTTGTAATGAGCTTATTAGAGGATGGTTGGGTGTCACCTGTCAATGAGTCCATGACAGGAAGTGTTGGAATAGTGCAAGTAAGGTTTGGTTGGAGAGTGGAACAATGGGGAACGGAGTTAGCAGGGGAGGTTTTAAAGGTGTGTCCCACTAAAAATGGGTAAGGCTAAGATGAATTGGTCATGTCCGCCTGCTCGTTGTTAATGAAGACATCGCGGGTTACGGTTAAGTGAAAATTCGAAGTGTATGGTCTATCCGTGTTGTATGGGGTGTTGAACATAGGATGTACCACTTCAGAGGGCTCCGGTTTAGTCTTACATGAATCGATGCCTCACGCGAGAGACTGCTATAACTAGACAGAGGCCTGTAATCGGGAAATGGTAAGAGATGCGTCTTTTCAATCGCCACGTACAGGTTTGCGTTTTCTTGCCTGTTTATTCCCTTATGATGCACATGAGGAAACTTGTGGCGACCCGTAAGGTAGTGATTTGGAGAGGGTTTGTTATCACGGGCACCCCATTGGTGGACGGTTTGTGGTTTCCTACGGGATTGCTTCGAAATTAATACATCAACGTGTTTTTTATTAATAGACTGGCGGTGTCCTGTTCTATTTGAGCAGGTTTCCGCGATGATAGGTTGCCGTCTAGACGCTCTATTGATTTCTATATGGACAGAGTCATTCGTGTGCCCTCTTTTGCCAATTGGTTTCTTGACCGAGGTACCCCCAACGCTCGGCACGCTGTTGGGACTCTCAAGATCTACTGGAAGATCAATTAGGTCAGAGAATTTGTTCTCTTTGATGGAGTTAGCATTGTCGATAGGGTCGCTGGTGCATTCGGGCGCGATGCAACAAAGTGATACTGCGCAGTCTTTGGAACCTAGTTTGTCATCTTTGGATATCGCTGTACCCTGCTTCGATGCATCTTGGATCACATGGTTAGAGACGGAGACGGAGGTTCTGCCCAATAAGAGTCCTTGACACTCTCTTTCAAGGGGCGTTCTGTCCTCTGTAATTTTCGACAGTTTAAGCGAGGTTTCAGACTTAATAAGGTCCTGGCTCTGTATGAACTGTTTCACATTTGCCTCGCTATGGACGCTTGTGTCTTCTTAGGAAGACGGATGGAGGTATATGGTGTTAGGTTTATTCCAGTAAACTTCAACAGCATCTTTTTGATGCTTTCTGGGTGCAGCTTATCTGGCACATCGAATACAATGGCATTGTTTGAGCAACGTATCCTTTTTGTGATTTCTGTTACCAATGTGTTGATGAACATACTAGTACTCCGAATGTTATCCATCTGGGGACTTTCGGTCACTTTGATAAGTTAAGACAAAGGGACACAATGCTATTTTAGGGAATCAAGTGCGGTATCACATGTCCCTAATTGAGCGAGCTCTGCTTCTAGTTTAGATACCTTAACAAATAAATCCGCCAATACACTACCTATAGGAACAGAACAGTTTTTAGTCTGAGGGGTGGGAACCACCAGATTATCTTCACCCCGTTTAACGGCAGTAAAATTGGAAGAGCCTAAATGAATACTGGACCTGGAACTCTTGCTTATAGGGCGATCAACATCGGCTTTGGAGCTCGATATTTTGGCTTTGGCACCAGCGGATCTTGTATGACGAGTGATTTTGGTCACCATGTTTTGTAAATATAATTAATTTTTCGGATTGACTTGGACGTAAGAGGAATGTGACCAGATTATATAGAATAATAGTAACACCGATAACAATAATAAGGGAAACTTCGAATAAAATATTCCCGCAGTAATTACTTGCCCTTTTCGAAACGCGCGCGTGGTGTTCGACATGCTCTGTCCAGGCTTTCTCATGGATCAGTAGTGCCAAGGTTTTGGAGGATCCGCAGTCAGCATCCTCGTGAGAAGTAGCTATATTGTTGAATTTGAATGCGCTGAAGTCACCCATAATGAGACTGGAGAAACACAATAGGCGAGAGACGGTCAGGGACAGCAAGAATGGACTACACAACGGTGAACGGTACATAACATCGACAACGAGCACGTAACGTTCACGAACCTGCACTATGATCTAGTGTGTGTGTGTGTGTTTGTCCAGGAGTACCAGACAGTTAGTGTACACACAATTGAATGGTTCTTCGTTTGGCTGGATGCAACAAAAGACAGAGGTGCATTAAGAAAAGCCTAATAAAGCAGTCTCAGCAGCAAGGTGTGTGTAACCGGAGGACTAACTCCGTGAGCCCTCTAGGAGATTAGTGGCTGTTTCATTTCAGCCTGACTATATGTGGTCGTCCCTCGGGGATGCCTCATCAGCTTCTGCTGGCCCAGGGTCGATGGCTTCCGGAGTAATCTGAGAATGATTTACACTCATGCACCCTTGAAAATTTGGGTGGGACTGTAGGTTGTAAGAGAATTTCGGGCAAAATGACGCCGACCTAGCCGAAGAAAAATCAGCTGGAATGAGCCAATTAGGAGACTTTTTGGATGCACGAGGTGACCCCAGCAGACTCATTAGGTTATGACAATTTTGGGGTGAAGTGATTGAGGGTCAAGAGGGAGAGTGGTGGTCCGTACCACCTTTGGGAGCTTTTCTTCCGGACCCATGCAACTCCACGGACGGCTGGCTATCCAATGCGATGGGTGACACCACATCGAATGTGGGTGCTTGGATTGATCTATTCGGGTACACTGGTTCCCTCTAGAACATGGATAGGGAATTTTATGTTGACTTGAAATTTGGGGTCAGCCCTGCTGCATGAGCTTGTTCTAACAGGCTAGGAGCGGTTTTGCCGCTATTGCAGTGGGCGATCCAGCAAGACTGGCTTCTCTTCAGTTCAACCTGCCTTCCAGTACTTCCCCGTGTTGGCCATTGCGGGTAACGTCCTGTTATGTAACGTTCCTGTTACGTGCCTGCTGGCCGTCGTCATTGGCTACTGTGAAGAAATATCCCACGAGACCTACTCTGAAGAAGAAATGAGTGTGAGTCAAATCACTAAGAAATCGTCGAAATTCAAATGGGTGCAAACTCATAATTTCATGTCGGGAATTGGGCGTGACATCTTTTAGGCCCGCGACCAGCTTGATAGCCGCGCACCGGGTATGCTCAACAGCCAGTATGTCTTCCTACTAGCCGGCTTACACGACCTAATTCGTAAACTCGGGGAGCGGTCTTACAAAAACGCCGTAAAGCCCTTCGGAACGCTTTCTTGTCCATGCGAGGGAAAATGCGCTTACTCACCCGAAAGGCCGAGAATCCCTTTAGTGTCAACATCTCTTGATGATACGCGAGTGACAAGTAGGAGGACAACCAGATGCAAACACCTTTCTCCAGAGCAATTTTCCTGATATCCTCTGTGCCACATGCACTAGGAATCATGCAGGCATTGCCACAATCTCCACCAGGTGAAATGTGGACACACCTATTTTCATTCGGTGGGATACTCCAATCGTCCGACCACCGCTTGATCACATCATGATCAATCTGTAGTGCACTGGGATCAGTGACATTCCAGATTTTTGGGTCGTTTGTGTATATCAGGGCGTTCCTGGAAATATTGTTCGGAAGGTCGTTGATGTAAATCATAAGTCACAGAGAAGCTGGTACTGACTCTTGAGGAACTCCCGCGGAACTGGAAGAGGCAGACGAAAGATCTGATCCGGCTTCAACTCTAAAAGTTCTGCAATCAAGAAAAGAGGCAATCCAGCAAAGAACCACTCCTTGAACTCCATAGGCTTCCAGTTAGTGTTTCAAGGGACCGTGTGGGACATGGTCAAGAGCTTTGGGAAAACCAAAGAAGATGACATCTGAGATTGGGCCATCGTTCTTGGCCTCCGTCAAACTACCCATGAAAATAAACATGGTTGTCACACATAACCGATTAGGTGGGAAACCAGGCTGAGTAGAAGAGATTATATGATAAGATTGAGGATGGCACACTTTAACAGGCACCCCATTATCTCACACAGAATGCTAGTAAGGCTGGTTGGCCGCTATCCAGTCGGATAATATCGGTCACCCGCTTTAAATGTGGATGTGATCGACGATTATTTCCATGCATTAAGGAGGGTGCCAGTCTGGAGTGTGTGCTTAATTAGCCTATAGAGGGGTTTTGTCAGAGTAGTAACCGCTAGCTTGAGTAATCTAGGATGCATTATGTCAGGACCCACTGTACCACATGAACTAATCGTGAGTAGAGGTTCCTCAATATCTAGCACAGATAAATTGGCGGTGACGAGCGGCGGACGGAAGTTCTGCAACGGTAAGATAAGATGCTGTTTCGGTGGTGCGACTTTATAGACCGCCGAATAGTAATCCCTGAATAAATCGGCCAAAACTGGGGAGTCAGATGAAGTCTCTCCGCGGGGTAGCTACATCGAGAGAGTTGAAGATTTGAACTTTCTCATTCATCACATGCGCTTAAATAGAAGGCTTTTGTTCCAGGGAGCTCTGGAGAGAATCCTGTCCTGTACGAGTTTGGCGTGTACAGGGATTTTCCACCTGCACCTTTTTTAAACCATTTCCCCCTGGGCTTCCCATTAGCTTATATTCCGTGAATAAATGCGAACGGCCGTCAAGAAGACGACGTATCCTGCGCTGAAGAGGTGGCCGGTAAGAGAAAGTGCACAGTGTGCGCGGTACAAATAAGCCTTCCGCTTTCTAAATTGCGCTTTGAAGCGCACGGTATTACTGGTCCACGGAGTCAAAGTCAAGAAAAACTGAGTCCAGATAAGTTCTCAGGCCTTTGAAATCAGCCTGATTAAAGTTTCTAACTGTGGACATTATTGTTGGTTGTTGTAACAAATAATAGGAAGGATCAAAGGTTACCAGAGCGCGGTCACTGTGTCCAGATGGCGGCTTGATCATCACTGCCTACCAAGTGGCCCTCAATAGTGATGACTAGGCAGAGCAGTAGGGAACCTGGCCAGAGTGATGCAACATCGAGGCGTTGATACATGCCCACGCTTTCCGTTGAGGCAGCGTCGATAAGTTTGAGAATCCGCTTTCACAGACCTGGTGAGAAACGGAAGCCCAGTTTATCTTAGTTGCATTAAAGTCACTCATATTAACCAAATAAGCGAAGCCTTGTAGTCTCGCGAATTTGTCCAGGTTTACGGAAGCCGTGTCTTCGTCAGAGATGCCGACTGAGGAAGAACGGTATATAACCCTCACGCAGTGCTAGTCGAAGCCACAGAGCGTCACATCCAGCAGAGGACTGGAATCCATCGATAACGGTTATTTTCAAAAGATACTATTAGAAAAAGTGATGAAACCCCAATATTTCTTCGAACAGAGCATGCCCGGTAAACTGAATACACCGGGACACTCAGTTCTCTGTAATTTATATGGCCTTTGAGCCAGGTCTCCAAGAAAACGAACATGTGAGGTTGGGTATCATAAATTAAACGTCTGATTCCCAGTAATTAATTGAACAGACTCAGACTAGTATATATGCCCTTGAAAGCTGTTTCCTTGTTGGATTTCAAGCGAAAAGAAAAAGGAGAGTGTGAGAAATAGCCTGTGATAGAAGGCCTAGAATTGAGGAGGGTGGTGTTGCTGGACTCGGTCTGTTCTTCCGAGTTGTTCTGATGGCCCTTCTTTGGGGCTGAGAGTGCAAAACTGTTGCATGTGCACACGTCAGCAACCCTACAGGACGCCTGATCATCATTATTGGTGTCGGCACTTGCAATCTTTGGGCCGCTGTCAAATTCCGCTTCGTGGGAGGGTGTTTGGAAGTTTTCATCCACGGAGAATTTGAATTCTTCGTCTGCTGGGTGAGGGGTTTGGGAGACGGCAACGTGTGCGGTGTTATGGGGCGACCCATATAAATACATATTGGGGCAGGCCAAAGAAGTACATTTTGGGTTGAACGAAGAGGCCCCAGCAGGCTAATTGTGCTCCGAACTCTTGAGATGAAGAATATTCTGCTTGGCCGTTTGGTGAGTTATGGGGTAGGTAACTCTGAATACTGTTTTTATGCGGTTTTGGCGCCCTCATTACTCTTGTCCGTGCTTGAGGCGTCGACCGCTGGAATGACTGTGTAATCGGGGTCTCCGTTTTGTACAACAGGCCCAGGAGTTTGAGGGAACAAGTCGGCCTTAGTATCCATTTGTAGCTTTTGGTCTGCCATGACTCGTGACTTAGTCCTAGACCGCTGCTTATGTCTCGCCCTCTATCTCCGACAGCTATTGAAAGACACGCCTTCCAGCTGGGCGTTGGCGGACTTCAAAGCAGCTGTTTTTCCCACCACAGTCTGGGGACCGACCATGACTGGCAGGGTTACCAAAAGACTAATTGGCATTTTGGTTGTCTTAGCGCACAGCCTGCCCGCGAACGCAAGGTGTACGACGCCACGGGAGAATGGACGTACCAATACCTATTTAGCTAGCTCGGTTGGAGGTGTTGTGTGGAAGCGGCCCCTTGAGAAAACTCTTCGTTCTCTGGGAGTTTTCTCCTTCACTCTTATTGCCGCCGTCTCTGTACGCAGTCGGTAGGACGACTGCCTTCTTGGTACTTACAACACCGGAGGAGGCAACTGCTATAAGCTCATCTAAAGACTGCAGTTCCAACTACCTTTCATACACAGTCCGTTGGTACTCCATCCTACTCACCACGGAAGAAGTAAAATATGCAACAGAGCTAGGAAGAGCCTCGCATTTGAAGTCTCCATTTTTCTGCGTCATTCCACCACTCGTGGCGGAGCGGCGTCGAACCTGCGGTTCACGCAGATGTAACTAAAAGATTAAGGATCCATGTGTTTGAACTGGTGCTCGCTAAAGCCAGTGCATATAACGCTGGTACCACTGCACGCCGTTTGGTACGCACATGCCGCACCCACACCGGCTGAAAATACTCGCTGATTTGGATAATGTTTGATGAGTTTCAACACCGCTAGATCTATCACAGGTCACTGCCCATAGGAACGAGCAATATACAACACAAAACGGATAAATGTAAGTTATTCGCAGAGAAAACAGACATGAAAAAGTGGAAGGAATCATATACTATGTAACCAAAACAATTCAGTGCTTAATTGGTTAGTATGTTATTCGATAACGAACAGCACGAATGGTACGCAATTTTTGCTGCAAAAGACACCAATAGGATAGAAATATGGGTAGGCAATGACAAGGAGAAAATCTGAACCAAATTTAGGATTGGCCGTCATAAGGTGATTAATTTAAACTTCGACTTCAAGTCCAGAGGTTGATGAGAGACTGCATATGTTAATGAACTAATGCCTGACTTTATGATCCGGCCACTGACATGACCGCGTTTTCAGTCGATGCCAATGCTTTCAGTAGTGGTCCAACGGCAGAGATAAGGAAATGACAAACGTCGGTTGCATCGAACTTTCGATAAAGTAGAATTTTACGCACTTAGAACATTCTTGGACACAGTCAGCCTTGCATGTGACTCGGTGAACTCACACCGCTTCTCTTATAAAGTTGCCGTCCACAAAGCTCATGAGGCCTTCTTCCTCAAAAACTACGGAAATCCTTATCTCGTGCCCCGCTTCCACTAAACATACTCCGCACTCTTGACGAACTTCCTCGACCATTCTCTAAGCAGAAGCTAACGGGTAGGCCAGAGGATCTATAAGCATTTCGCTCTGTACTAAACAGGTGCAAGCACACGCAGTCAAAAATCCTAATGATGGCCCGCTTACCCAAGAATTTTCCTTTGAAGCACATGCGCCGCCAGAAAAAAAATCATTCCCTCAACGCTTTCTTTACGGCTTCCCGACGGCTAAACGTCTCCCAATCCCCAAGTGTTTGCCAAGGTGCCTAGAGAATGTTTTTCAGCGGTCTACAATTCGAATCCGTCAAGCTGGCATATGATTCTCTCGCAAAGATCCTCACAAAACCCACTCCTGACAGCGGACTTCTATGTGCTGGACGTTCGGAATCCCTTGTTTGAGAAAATTCTAATAGTACAACAGGACCAGACGCAATCTATCCGCGTTTCCTCGAACCAGCGGCATTCGGATTGACGGTGTCCATCCTTAACTGGTCTTGACAGACCGTTCAGACAGGCACTCTTCCGGGGGCATGGAAAGTGGCCACTGTCACTACCTCTGGCAGGTGCTCGTCACTCTCCTGCGAGTTATCGGCCGATCATCTTCACCAACATCCAATGCGACTGTTGAAACTCGTCATCCTCAAACATTTCTTTTCAAACAACCTATTCTCTTCTACTCAGCACGGCTTTCTCCCCAATGGGTTATCCATAACCGATATACTAATGTTCATGGATAGTCTAACGGAGACCAAAGACAATGGCCACATCTCGGATGCTGTTTTATTCGGCTTCGCCAAAGCCTTGGACCTTGTCCTACACTGTCCTCTTGCACGTAAACTAACAGCTTGTAGAATCCGAAGGGAGGTCCTCCGCTGGATCACTTTCTTCCTTGGTAACAGGGAATTATAGATTCAACTACATTTGAAAGAATTCGCCCCATCGGAACCACGATTCCGAGGCGGTACGGGTTACCTAAAATTCACAAAGTCGGGGTACCACTCAGACCAATTTTGGACATGTGGAACTCTCCATATCACCCGCTAGCCAAGTGGTTGTCACAAATATTAGATCCTGTCAGGCTGAAACTTTCAACACACAGCTTACACGACTCACGATCTCGTGAATGCGATTAAGGATGTCAGTCTAACTGGGCAATCAATTTTTTCTCTCGATGTCACATCCTTGTTTACCAACGTCCCATTAAAGGAAATCATAGATTATCTGGGTGATTATATTGAGAACAGTGACGTGGATAATCACAAACCGTCGGTCGAACTCGAACAATTACTTTACCCGTGCACTTACAACGTGCAGTTTAAGTTCGATGGAGGAATTTATGTACAAAAGGACGGTGTCGCAATGGGAGCGCGGCTCGGACCATTGTTTGCGGACATTTTCATGGCGAAATTAGAAAATGAACAGTTGAGTCCTGCAATTCGCCAATGCAATTTTTAAGAGGGATATGTTGACGACATCGTTCGCGTACCAGGTTTGGCGGTGTCTTTCCTTAACTGGTCGTGACAGACCGTTCAGACAGGCACTCTTCCGGGGGCATGGAAAGTGGCCACTGTCACTACCTCTGGCAGGTGCTCGTCACTCTCCTGCGAGTTATCGGCCGATCATCTTCACCAACATCCAATGCGACTGTTGAAACTCGTCATCCTCAAACATTTCTTTTCAAACAACCTATTCTCTTCTACTCAGCACGGCTTTCTCCCCAATGGGTTATCCATAACCGATATACTAATGTTCATGGATAGTCTAACGGAGACCAAAGACAATGGCCACATCTCGGATGCTGTTTTATTCGGCTTCGCCAAAGCCTTGGACCTTGTCCTACACTGTCCTCTTGCACGTAAACTAACAGCTTGTAGAATCCGAAGGGAGGTCCTCCGCTGGATCACTTTCTTCCTTGGTAACAGGGAATTATAGATTCAACTACATTTGAAAGAATTCGCCCCATCGGAACCACGATTCCGAGGCGGTACGGGTTACCTAAAATTCACAAAGTCGGGGTACCACTCAGACCAATTTTGGACATGTGGAACTCTCCATATCACCCGCTAGCCAAGTGGTTGTCACAAATATTAGATCCTGTCAGGCTGAAACTTTCAACACACAGCTTACACGACTCACGATCTCGTGAATGCGATTAAGGATGTCAGTCTAACTGGGCAATCAATTTTTTCTCTCGATGTCACATCCTTGTTTACCAACGTCCCATTAAAGGAAATCATAGATTATCTGGGTGATTATATTGAGAACAGTGACGTGGATAATCACAAACCGTCGGTCGAACTCGAACAATTACTTTACCCGTGCACTTACAACGTGCAGTTTAAGTTCGATGGAGGAATTTATGTACAAAAGGACGGTGTCGCAATGGGAGCGCGGCTCGGACCATTGTTTGCGGACATTTTCATGGCGAAATTAGAAAATGAACAGTTGAGTCCTGCAATTCGCCAATGCAATTTTTAAGAGGGATATGTTGACGACATCGTTCGCGTACCAGGTTTGGCGGTGTCTTTCCTTAACTGGTCGTGACAGACCGTTCAGACAGGCACTCTTCCGGGGGCATGGAAAGTGGCCACTGTCACTACCTCTGGCAGGTGCTCGTCACTCTCCTGCGAGTTATCGGCCGATCATCTTCACCAACATCCAATGCGACTGTTGAAACTCGTCATCCTCAAACATTTCTTTTCAAACAACCTATTCTCTTCTACTCAGCACGGCTTTCTCCCCAATGGGTTATCCATAACCGATATACTAATGTTCATGGATAGTCTAACGGAGACCAAAGACAATGGCCACATCTCGGATGCTGTTTTATTCGGCTTCGCCAAAGCCTTGGACCTTGTCCTACACTGTCCTCTTGCACGTAAACTAACAGCTTGTAGAATCCGAAGGGAGGTCCTCCGCTGGATCACTTTCTTCCTTGGTAACAGGCCTTTCAGAGTGAGAGCCGGTTCGGGCCTTTCTTCCTCCTCTCCGGACACCGCGAGATGTCCTCAAGGATCGGCACTTGGTCCACTGCTTTTTCTGACATATATATGCATGTATATACATACATTTATACACATACATAATATACATATATACATACATCAATGACCTCCCGCGCTTATTTCTAGCAACTCCCTCTGTGCTGATGAGCTAAAAATCTGGGATGCGTGTGATTCCAGCGCGCTGCAGATTGACCTTGACCGCATTAAGTGCTGGTCAGACGACTGGAGTCTTTCTTCAAATGACAGCAAGTGTGTACGCATATCGCTCAGAGGAGACCTCGGGCACCTATTCGTGATACAAAATGCACAAGGCGTAATAGATGTCGCGAAATTTGATGCTGAAAAATACCGAGTGATTTGGACGTCGGTCGGTTCGTTTTTCTCCTAACACCACCAGATGGTCACCAAAAAGAGAGTTGAGGCTCTTGGAATGATGGAAAGCTTCTCCCTGCATAGACATGCATGTCTTTCAAACGCTCTGCGGAGTCTATTTCAGACCACTGTTCTAGTACACTAGTCAAGTCGTGCATGCCGGTTTGTGGAAGGACATACTCGCCATTGAACATGCCCAGCGAGTAGCCGTCATAGTGGCCACTGGCTTGCAGTATCTCTCCCGCGAGTCTCGTCTCACAATTCTCGATCTTTGTTCACCTGAGTTTCAAAGACTTCGCGGCGACTTAATTATTACACACTTTCTCCTTAACACAGAAATCGTGCAGCAATTCTTCATCCTAGCAGGTGATAACAGTCGAAGAGGTCACGACAAGAAGCTCTAAGCCTCGACCCCGGACCTTCCTTAGATAACAGTCCTTTTGTTATAGATTTATCAACTACTGGAACGACCTCCAACTAGAGGTTGTTAGCCGTTCTTTCAAGGACCGCCTCAAAGTTTTATTGGATTCCCACCCACCTAAGCGACCGTTAGATCAGTAATTTACCACGTTCTGTTAGGTTACTATTTTGCTCTGCCCTTAGCGCTCTCCGTAATCTTCAAGGGCATTGCTACATCCTATTTTCAATTACTGACTTTCAGGTCAACAGAAAACCTCCGAAAATCGAAATGAACAAACCTACTGGATTCGGATAATTTCGGCCCAGCCTCGAATCCATGTGCGAATCGCTGGAGTTGCTGGAAATCAAGCTTCGACTTCGAGCCTTCCTTAGACAGTAGTTCCCTTACAGAGTCGTTTACCATTGAAGTATCCTCCCTTCTGAGGTCGTCAGCAGCGTCTCTTGGGATCGTTTCAAGGCATCGATTGATTCACATGTACCTAATAATTCAATATATAGGGTTAGCCTTTCCTCCAACTTCACACTAATCGACATATGATTTGTTTCTTCCGTTTATTAAAGCAGGATGTCATTTCTTCTCTTCTATCCCTACCTTCAGACCACCGCCGATCACGTCGAATTAAAACGCAGTCTGGTCAATATCCGGATCGCGCCAGTCAAACATCAGGACGTCAACGGGCGCAGGCCTTCATCGAGCCTAAGATTTGCAATTTGACATTTGTTTTAGGTAATCTTACTCTGCTCTCGGTGTTCAACGCGATCCCCAAGAGCGGTGTTATATCCTGTTTTCAACGACTACCCTTCAGACCATCAGACGCCCGTTGATACTGTGCAAGAAAATCCGACTTGATCCGGGAACCTTGGGCATCTTCCTCGAACCCGTGATTCAAAAGTTGAATCTCTTAAAAAGTGACCTTGGATGAATGACCCTGGGATGCCTTGGTTGTTGGTTAAGCTGTTTCCTGGGTGTGGGTTTTCCTGTGATTCCCGATTGAAGTTCATACAGTCCATTCGTGGATATTTTTTCACGCGCCTAATCAAGGTAGGTAACAGGAACCACGCACATACAGTCAATTCATGTTTTGATGCCTCGTGGCGTTCTGCTGATAATAGGTTGACAGCGACGTGGCAGATATACCTCTTGCGTTGTGTGAACCTTGTGAACTTCTGAGACAATAAAGGAGTCTGGGGAGTTGAGTCAACTTTTTCTTTCACACCGCATCTTGTTTTTGCTGGCTGTCCTGCTGGCCAACAATAGCTCGCTGACCTGCTGGCCAACAATAGCTCGCTGGACATCGTGGCAATCAATCTGAGCCGGTTCCCATTATTTTTCCCTCCACCTGAAGCCCGTCTATCAACCGCTGATAAATGCAGACAATCATCACCTACTTCTTATAATCTACCTCTTTCCTCTCATTGCAGTTTTCCTCAAAAGACTTCGGTCATCTTTGTACTTTTTGTTGATATCGGCTTTAGTTAAATCTTGGGTGTGCGCGACTGTTTGTCTTACTTTGTTGGGAATTATCTGTGTAGCATTTCACATCCTTTCAAACTCACTCTCTACTGAAAGATGCTGAACACTTATTTCTCATACAGTTGAACATTACTGATACATAATAAACCTCAACCCTGCAACCAAAGTTCATTCACACGGTGTATGATCCGGTCCCAAACCCTGTTTTACGTTCTACTACATGATGAGCCTCGAGAACATCACACTTGGTGGGAAAAGCATTCCAGTCTAATGTATTGGCGCAACTGGTTCCTTTGGCTTAGTTCACTGTTCTATTACCCTTGGGGAAGTTCTGCCGACTTTCGTAACAGGCAAATCATCAATGCCTGCTGAACCTACAGAGAATTGGTTGGATTCTTGCGGATTGAATCTCAAATGACAGTTGGTGACATTGCATCAAACTAGAATCCTGGAGAGCTCTGATTGAGAGTTGACGTGGGTTAGGCTCCAAATTGAGCCGACCGGCCAGTCTCTCGTCCATAAAGATGTCATCCCAAAAATTTACGAAGAATTCTCTGTGCACCCTGTCTGGCTCAATAATCCAGCAGCGGCAAAACCTGAGAAATACATTTTTCGGACCAGTAGACGTGCCACAGTTTGTAGCTCCTTCACCTATCTTGGACGCAAGTGGTAACTAGCCATCACGCATCAGAGTACGTGGAAGTCTACCACAGCTGGATTTCAGACACACATAAAGACTCCGCACGACTTTATCACGTTATTGGCTTCCGAACTAATAAATAGCTGCCCGTTGAGTATGGCCACGTTGTGGCGTTGTTCCGGTGTCTATGCAGTGAAATGCGTACAGTTTATAATCTAGTGATCATCTTCACATTTGCAACAACGGACTGCACAGTTGTCCAAGCTGACGGCAAACACATTAGTATGGCATCGAGTTACAGTGACGTAAGTCGTATCCACTGCTAGGTGCAACGGACTTCAGATCAGATAATCCAGTCAGTTGGCCACATTCATCACTGACTGGGAATAATGTTTTCATGACGAAGGTCAATAAATCGACCAAACTGGGATCCCTACCAGAAATCATTGTAATCAGCCGTATCGGCCCATCTATTCCATAGTCTACTATGCGGCCATCCGACTGACCGGATCAAATTAGTACGCAGTGGACAGCTTCATATTGCCGAATAGCCTAAATAAACCTAGGCGTACCTCAGTAGACCATTCGGGATAATACAATTAACGAATGCGACCGAAAAGTTGCAGGTTTCCAGCAAGTTGCGATGACCAAAGTAGTGGACTTGCAAACGGTGTCCCCAGGTATGTCGTGTAACCACAAAAATAACCCCAAATTACCCGCGTCCGGGAAACAAGTATGGTGAGGATTCACCTTAGCGTTGAGGTGTGATCAAAGTGGCAACTGTATCCGTAATACGATGGAGTTAAAAAAAAGTTAGAAGAGAGATCTATGTGGTGTAGTCAGATGACCACAAAAACAGAAAAAAGAGCGGACCGGTGTGCACAAGTTTCCATTTTGATGCTGGGTCACTTTATCCGATTTGAACAACATGTAAAAGTAGTGCAAGTGCGTTACGTTACAAAAGTGGCGTCAACGAGTTGCTGCGCAGGAGTGAAGCATAATTAGTCGACAGAAGTCAGAGAGTATCTACAGCAATTCATTGTGAACATTTTTGAAATATAAGCGTCCGGGTGTTAATCTCGGACTTATAGTGGTTCTTCGGGCTATCCGCAGTCTACTCGCAACGTCTTTCGATAGCATGGATCCAGGATAGTCGCTTGTGTAATATAGCGAACGTCCATAAACCCCGGGCCTGTTAAGCAGCCGACTGGGATCCACAAAGACGGTTTTGAAGGTGCGTTTATTAATAATAGGAGGTGTCAGCAATAATATGGATACTATCAAAAATTATTGACAAACCATTCATAATATGTAACGGCAACATTGAATCCACCAGAACGACATGCGGCGAGCATAGCGATTCACGCAAACACTACCTAGTAAAACATTTGAGTGACGGCAAAGTGACAGAGCGCAAACACAAACAAAGGTCCACAATTTGGGGGTATGAATGAACGAAGTGTGTAAGAACGAGATTCGACAAGCAAAAGATATCAAGCCTCGGTGATACACTGACACTGACGTTTGCAGAATGAATGACCTTTCGTGCGAGCAGTTTAGAAGTCCTTGTTGTAAGGTGCATTCGAAACAGGCGAGCGCGCACGCAGTAGAATTGAATTGTGTAACAGAGCGCACAACTTTGTTGTTAGCGCTGTTTTAGCCCTCGTTCATGTAGACAGTGCGCATGGTCTTCTCGGCCTTTGGTTAATGAATGTATGTGTCGTTTCCCTCTACAGGACTTTAGTTAGAACCTTTACTCTGGAAGAAAGCTGTTCATGGTGCCCACGTCACACAAAATTTGCTGGGTGAGTTTTACGACCGGCTTACATATCATATCGTAAGTACTTGCTAGGCATGCAAGATTCCTGTCCGTATGCAATGATTTCGACAACTGTGTAGTTCGCCGATGTGATGCTGTAAGGTCGAAACGGGTTGAAAGTGGCCATTCGGGTGTAAAAAGAGATCTTTGGAATTTTTCATGAAATATCAAAATACTTTCTTTTACCAAATGTGTGGAAATTTTTTGAGTGTACTGGTTATGTTGCAGTGAGAAAAATTAGCTATACCTAACAAATGGTGATGTTTGCACTTCTGTCAAGAGCATGTTCCGTATTTGCGTTTTGAAAATACTTCCATCGGAATTTTCGTAGTAGAGCACACAATCCCACCTTACAATGAAGCTCAGTTTTGCTTGTTTTGAGATATATGAATAATTCCCTCATTGAAAACAATGTGTAGCGAAAGATCTCGTTTTCAGTGATTCATCATCAGGCTAAATACATCACATTTATTTCACACATTTCATGGGAGAATCGTTAGGGGAGTAAACGAAGGGACGTGTGGTTAATGAGGTCAATCAAAGTATTACTCGAAGTGCTATCGTTCGGCCCTAAGTTTTGTTGTCCACAGCGTAAAACTAGGCAACTGAGAAGTTGTACGCACAGTTG
>QNGE01000618.1:16942-72144 GCA_008508345.1 Paragonimus westermani
GGGTTACCTAAAATTCACAAAGTCGGGGTACCACTCAGACCAATTTTGGACATGTGGAACTCTCCATATCACCCGCTAGCCAAGTGGTTGTCACAAATATTAGATCCTGTCAGGCTGAAACTTTCAACACACAGCTTACACGACTCACGATCTCGTGAATGCGATTAAGGATGTCAGTCTAACTGGGCAATCAATTTTTTCTCTCGATGTCACATCCTTGTTTACCAACGTCCCATTAAAGGAAATCATAGATTATCTGGGTGATTATATTGAGAAGTGACGTGGATAATCACATACTGTCGGTCAAACTCGAACAATTACTTTACCTGTGCACTTACAACGTGCAGTTTAAGTTCGATGGAGGAATTTATGTACAAAAGGACGGTGTCGCATTGGGAGCGCGGCTCGGACCATAGTTTGTGGACATTTTCATGGTGAAATTAGAAAATGAACAGTTGAGTCCTGCAATTCGCCAATGCAATTTTTAAGAGAGATATTTCGACGATATCTTTTGCGTATTCGATAATTACTTTGACCCGACTGACATCTTGACAACATTGAACTCCGCTCACCAAAATTTACCATTTTCGTTGGAGACCGAAATGAATAGTCCATTAGACATTTCGGATGCGCGTTTGCGTCACCGTGCGGATGGCTCAATTCAGCGGGCCATACATAAAAATGATACTTGGACTGATCAGTATATTCATTCCACTAGTTTCGCACTACTTGCCTCAAAAAGAAATCTGATCGACTCTTTGACGTGAAGAGCCCTAAGGATCTGCACGGGGGACACAATTGAGCAAGAATTAGCATCCATACGCACAATATTAACACATAATGGATACCCGGAAAGGTTCATAGATAGGGCCATGCAACAGCAGGGGGTAAAAGATCAGCCCTACTCTGTAGAAAAGAAAGCTGTGCATATCGGATTAACATTCAAAGGTGATACTTTAGCCGAAACTATTACACGTAGGCTCACAAGCGCAGTCGACCAAACATTCTACGTCGCTAAATTACGAGTCCACTTTACGTCTAATCCGGTATTGTGCCCACGCCTAAAAGACAAAGTGCCTATTTCTGCGCCTCGTTTTGTGTATATTCATTTACTTGTTCCTGTGGGACCAGTTATGTTAGCCGCACGACTAGACGCTTGTCGGAACGGATTCGGGAACATCACCCAGCTTGGCTCAACAGTGGTATAACAAAGTCTGTCTGCAGCGCCATATTATCACACCTGGTGAATTCAAATCACGCTGCCAACGTAAAGTACGCATTTCGTCCAATCTACCGAGTTAAGGCCATCCGGTCGAGAGCGGTGAGGAGTAGGATTCTGTCTATAACAGAGGCTATTGGGATCCGAATGTATAACCCCCCTTGTGCGCCCAGAAACGTTTTGTTCAGGCTCTGGACTTGCCCTGTCAAGACTCGTTGTTCAAGTGGGTACTTGATTGCAGTGTGACATTGAACTGATTGACCTCATCAACCACACGTCCCCTCGTTTACTCCCCTGACAACTCTCCCGTGAAATGTGTGATATAAATGTGATGTATTTAGCCTGATGTTGAATCACCGAAAACGAGCTTGTTCGTTACACATTGTTTTTCATGACTACGCTGGGAATTTTCACGAAATTCCCTCATTTGCAACTACATTGCTTTCGCATTGCATTTTTACTAAATATCACAATGAATTCCATCGGCAATTATGCCACCACGCTTGTTAGTTATCTATCTGAACTGTATGCCCGGCCTGCTCCCCTGCCAGCATTTCAGGTAGGAGTTGGCCGACGGAAGGTCATTCCCAAAATCGGTTGCGCTCGACCCCATCGCGGGGTTATCTCCACTTACGGTACATACGGTATGGTGTAAACATGAGCAACATGTCGTAATCTAGCGCTGAAAACGTGCGTACTGTTTGATACGTTGCTTATTGACTGTTTGACTGTGGGTTGCTATTTGTACACAGGTTAACGCCCAACCATCTGACCCACTTTGATGCTGGTTGTTATTTCGACGGTAAGATTTATTCTTACTCGCGCCATTTCAGCCACAACATTTCATGGATGCTTATGAATCTGATGGCTGTTGGCCGAAGTTTCCGCTGACTGCAGATTCTACTGGTGGTTATCGGTACCTTTTCTACTATTTTTGCCCGCAAACTTTATGATCCCGGAGTACTTTCCAGGAGGCCCACGACCGTCGGACCAAAAGTCATCATTGTGCACTGGTGTCGATGTTAAAGGTGCGCACAATAACGTGGCTGTCCTAGTAAGTGCACTGGACTCAACGTCTGAATGGGGTGCTATGAATTCTGTGGGGGGGTAATTTCGTTCAAATTTTCAGCCTTTTGTAGAACTCAATTTAGATAGCGAGGTATATAAACAAGGACGCTGTTTCGTAGCCGATCAATGCTAGCCTAATACAGGTCAGGTAGTCCTAGCACTGAATGTCGTTTGAGTGCTAACATCATCAGCAGAACCTGTGTATTTCATGGACGTCGTAGTACGTTGGAGGGCGAACTGGCCATAAGTACGGCTGCGACAGTGTCATCTGCGTGTCTCTTAACGAACTTGAAGAAGTTCAGCGTAATGTACCCTAAACGGTTCACCTACGAGTTTATGTTGATTTTTTAGAAACGTGGAGGTCTGGATTGTCATCCACGCGGATGCCGAGCAAAACAATTGGCAGTACTTCTGTCCAACGAACTGCATCGACGGCGGCGAGAGCTGCTTTTAGTCGTAGGTGAAGGCGTTCGACCATGCCGTTCTCAACCAAGTCTTATGTCGCCGTCCGTGTGTGATGACATCTAAACGCGTTCAACATTTGCGCAAAAGTAGCGCTCCCGGATTAAAGGCCGTGCTCTTTCGTAACCGCTGCTGGGTAACCGTGAGATGCCAACTGACGCCCAACACATGCATATCACGGTCTCCGGGTGGACTTTGGGTATGTGAGCTGCCTCAGAACATCACGTGAAACGGTCCGTCATTGTCTAGATGAAGGCCGTCATTGAAAGGTTGCAAACGACCTACATTATCATTATGCAGATATGCAAGTCCAGATGTGACCGAGGGGTGTCAGCCAATCGGGGCTGACACGTGGCGGGGAACTTCAGCTTGCGACCAGATAGGTAAGATCGTACCCACGCGCGCTGATCCTTTTGCTTCCCTGGCCAGGAGAACCTACTGAACCAAGTTTGGACGTGGTTTGGATGCCAGGGTGAGCAATGTCATGTTGCTTGTCGAACAGGCGAAGTCATGGGGTTGAAGGCACGATAGAACGAGTGTGTCCAGCAGAAGTACCGGACAAACTCGTCCCGAGGGCTGTCGGTGGCTGAGAGTTCGCTTGGTGCGGTGATGGTTGCTGGCAGGTAGCGCGGAGACCATTCTCCGTAGGTTGCGCATCGCCCATAACCGGTAAGTCAGCGATATTATGGCCAACAGTTGCTGGCACGCGTGACATAGCATCAGTCACAATGTCGTCACTGTCAGACACGCGTCGTATGTCTGTGGAGAATTACGAGGTGAAATCCAGGAGACGCATGTCACAAAGTGAATGGTGCTCAAAACGACCAACGAGGGCATATGCCAACGGTTTATCATCGGTGAGAGTCACGAGCTGGCGTCATTCGAGGGCGTACCAAAAGTGACGAACGGCCGACTATGTACAAATTAACTCATGATCGAGCGTGCTGTACATAGTTTTGAGGGTAATGAGCGTTTCGTGGGATAAATGAAATCGGGCCTCAGATTTTATCTAAGAACCGTCGAGATACAGCACCAACAGACGTGTTGATACGTCTATAGCCACCATGGTTGTGGCGTCTGCGTCAAAATGGTTCAGCACCACCGCAGCAAATAGAGTGTCTTTGGTGCGATAAAGGAAGCCGGGGGCTGAATTTAACAATCCTAAGATGCCGCTAAAGCGGGTACGGAGTTTGTCGGTCAGTGGTTACGCAGGTTGTGCATAACGCGAGATAAACCGGCGATAATAGTTGACTAAGCCGTTAAAACGACGGACAGTAACGAACGTTTCAGGGCGGGAAGAGTTGCGCATCGCACATGCCCTGTCAGTCATTGGTCGAATGCCGTGCTGATCGATCTGATGCTCCAATAACTGAACTGCTGGTTGGCCGTAAACGCACTCATCCTCGTTGACAGTGAAGTTATACGCTGCAGATCGATTGAAGAACAGTAGCAGATGTTTTTGGTGCTCTCCTTCGAAAGTGCTTGCCACCAAGAGGTTGTCGATATGAATGGGCGTAGTCCAAACTTCTTGTGGCATCGTTGATGGACCGCTCTCAAGTTTGAGCGGTGTTCCTGAGACCAAACACAATGCACAGAACTCCGAACAAACTGAATGATGTAATCACCGCCGTCCTGGCAATATTGCTGGGCGCAACACACGAGTGCCTTGGGAGTTAGCCATGATGACCAGAATGGTCTGAGTTACTTATTGGGGACCGTGAGGTTGTTGGACGCGTGATGGCCTCTACACGGACGCCAGTCTCTTCACTTTTTCGGCACCATATGGATGGCGAGTCCCAGGTACCCTCCGATGTGCGAACGATGCCGAGTTCGAAACTGTGCTGGGATTTGGCGAGCGCTATTTTTGTTTACTCAGAGTCGAACGACGGGCTTTAGGAAGCATGAGTGGACCATTTGTAACTATGCGGTGCTGTGTTACACCATTTACTGGCGATAGCGAAAATGACTGCCTGCAGACGATGGAAAATTGCTCAGCACAGGGCTAATTGAAACTGAGTTCGTCAAAGCCCCGGTAACAGACCGGTTTGTTTTAAAGCCGACTATCCGACGGTGTCGTACGTCGACTAGCAGGTCGGAGTGTTCCAGAAAACCGATGCCACTAGTTGGCATTCGGTCATCTGCGACAGCAGAGAGCCATCTGAAGGTGCGTCGGAGGTCCAGGTTCAATGTACGTGGACGCTGGCCGTAGGCAATGATAAACACAATGGTCATGCCGTTATAGTCGACTGCGCCCGTGTGATTAGTTCGCGATAATCCAATGGAGAAAGCTGATCTCTGCGCCATTATCTGTGAGGTAGAGTACTCCTGATATGCTGTCTCGAATGAAGAGTAGACGACCTTGGGAGCCAGCAACGTCGGTCTCTTAAACGTGCTGGCCGACTAGTTTCCGTGATCGATATCGGAGAACAAACAGTGGCAGTGATAGGGCCAAACACGATCACAAAACTGCTGGTGATAGCGGCAGTTGTCGGAATTGACACACTTTGTACGCACTGGTCGTCTTCTAAGAATCGACCGCGAGGCTCCCCTGCTAGGTTTGCGACAAGTGTGAGCGTCAGCTTTGAGTGCTGAGCGTCTGAATTTGAGATGTAAGCTCGTTCGCGCTGTCGGTCAGGACTGATAGTGGCTCCGGCCTTCGCACGGACATTTGGGAGACCTGTTTCTCTTCTGTTTGCTAAATGCGGTCGGCGGTGTCGGCCTTTTGCGCTAGAGCCACCCAGGGTTGGCGCTAGGCATTCGTTAAATCCACATTTCTTTCAAGAAAGACTATTCAAGTTGTGTTAAGCTGATGAAGCACCACACGCGGTGTGGAAGCTGTGAAGGCTTCTGGTCGTCTATTTCGGTGGTTCTCAGCAGCTGCACGATGCGTTAACGGTCGAAGAGGCCAATGCGTCCGATAATGGCCCCTTTTGACTGCTCGTATGGCTTAACTGCTTCTGGCAGTTCCAACATGTCGTTTGCTCTGTCTGTGATGTGAGGGGCGATAGCAGAGGCCACGTGGTTGAACTTTGTTGACTCCGTGGCAACGTTTCGCAGCGCAAAATTGACTTTTAACTGTGCGAAACAGTTCCAAGCGTTGATCTTTCTAAACGGTGCGATCGGGACGGAAAGAGTGACAACGGAAATGTCTAGAGAAATAGAGTTTGTGCATACTGTCAACAGTAACGGAGTATGAAATTAAACAAATTTTTGAGAAAGTGGTGGTGACTGACGTCAGAAAAACAAAATATACACGCAGAAAAAGAAAATGTTCCGTCTCATTAGTTTTGTTACATACATGCAATAAATTACCGCTTTCTAAGTTATATGCAACGAATGTCGGACGCGAAATAGGAGCAAGAACATCCGAGGGAGACCAAACAAATATTACGCAGTAATTACAGTAAATCTGGAGCACGGCTCAACGAGATTGATACGCAGAAGTAGCCAGGGTAGTTGAGGATCAGACCGCCGAGCGCACGAGTAAGCCGGAAGCGCGCATAGGCCAACAAACATGCCGACAAACAGACGTGGTTGCATGCAGCAGAGGACGGTAGACAAGGATCCTTGCGATATTATGCACCTCGTACAGCAGGCAGACCGCGGTTATCTCCAGGTCATTACATGAAGAAGACCTCGATACATGAGGGACTGAGGTGGCTGAGTCGGAATTCTAAGATCTCGCTGTAAGCGCAATAACTCGTTCGTCGCATACGTCTTGTAGATTGAATCATTCACACGGATAGGGAGAATCGACTTCGAGGATAATGTGCATCACACGCTGCCGTTTCTGGACCATTACGACATGCTCATTTAAGTAAATCGAAAGGAAGTATATGAGAACCGGCCCACCTGTGATTTATCGTCATTGGAACAAGTGCAAGATGCTGCCGATTATACATAGATTATCGTGAAATGTATCATGCATGCTGCTTGCATACAAAACAGACACATCGACGTTTCCATTGTTGAACGTTGAGTCAATTTACCACGCTGGTTCCGCGATGCGCACAGTAGGGCTGGTGGTTGCGTAAAGCGCAAAATGAAGCACTTCAAACGGAGGGTAGTGATTATCCAGGTGAATATTTTCCCGCCTGAACGGAAGGTGGTAGAAGTAGTACGGTTACTGTTTTAATCTTCATATGCACGTCATCTGAGAATTATGTCAGTGCTGGAACCACCGCAGTGTAGCCCTCGTTGTTAGTCCCGTGAGCATTGCGTGTTCAGTTTTTTCCGAGGCGTATGTCGTTCGTGAAAATACCCATTAAGCGGGTGGTACTGAACAATGGAAACGGAGTTAGGGTTCCCCCGGTTATGTAGCGCACGTCCGCCGGTGATCGTAAGATCAGCAGCTGCCGTAAGAAGTATGCCTTATGTCTATTTCACTAAGTAATCGCTCGGTCCGCAATACTGCGTGCGATATTTACTTCCATGTGCGCGCTGGGTTTGTCTTGGTTTCTGATTTCCATTAGTTAGGTGCTTCCTTCAAAATCCTCTTTGTAGATTTCTCGAAAGCGTATTCAACAACGCCGCAGTAGCTCTGCGATCAGCGTGGTACCTGTATCAGCATGCTTTCCGCAAACTATATACACACCCCTCAGGAATTATTATGGAAAAAGGGCTGAACGAAGCCTCCATATCATTGCCGGCGTCTTGAAAAACATTTACCGGGTTGCGTTGGAAATCATCCATCATCTTGCTCCGAAATAGCGAAGCAGTGTTTGAGCAACTCGGAACTTGTGAACTATGCTAAAGCCTTGCTCGCCGACGTTCCCGTCGCCCGAGCGGCTCCCATCCCATTTTGTTGCTTGAGTACAAACCACGTTGTGCGTAGCGAGTGGAGTGAAACATTGGAAGCTCCGCTTGAAATTACCTGTCGACAGCGGAACGCTTCAATGGCTGATGCTCACGGTTGTAGCCCATTAGATGGAATTTAACAGGCCCATCAACATCGTGCTTTGTTATAAGATTATTCTGCAGTGCAAAAAAGTCTTGCAAGGCCCCGGGGATTTCACTGGCCTGCCTGCGGTTTAGTGTGTAAAATGGTTCCAGGGTTCAGCTGCAGCACGTAGGCTACTATAAGAGTTTGTAAGATTTGTGTTCTGTGCACGCCATATGAGTATGTGGCACGAATCCGAATTACACACTTTCTGTTTGCTCGCTTTTCGACGGTCAGCTCTAACCTTCTTAGGTGGCTTGCATGTCTGTGCCGTTTGTAGAGCTACGAGAGAAAACTTGTACATTTTGTCCAATAAGTAATCGGTCCTTGTTCTCAGAGAAAATTGAATGATCGAGATGGACTGCCCCCGGAACCTTCGCGAACGCACCACGTGCGTTGAAGCCACGTCGAACATAGCATGCAACATACATTGATACAAGGTGGGTTGCCTATGAATAACGGGGCAAGTGATGCACTCATGCAGACAACGCAATAATACTGAACGTTTGACTAAACATTAAATGAGCACACCCATCATCTTGTTGGCTTAAACGTTTCTGCAATTCCGGTGGTACACACGTTATCACCGTTCTGGGAAACGCTTCGACCACTGTACTGCGTGAAAGTCAGGAAGTCCGAAACGTGCTCATTCGAGCTGCTGGTGGAGACGTCAGTAGTCATGGGCTGAGTGGCGGACGAAGGGCTCGGTTGAGAAAACGTGTCATTCAAATTTGTAATAGGAGATCGATGGAGACGGCTTCTATTTTGCTCGCTCGATCTGAGATACACAATCGGCGCTTTTCTAAATACCCTGAAAGGTCCTTCTCAAGGATATTCAAGGGGACGTCAGTGCCCATGCTGTCTTACGAGGACATATGTACGTTGATGGAGGGTGTGCAGAATTAAAATAATAAGTTTTTCATCGGACACCTGTTGAGGTTAAACCGCGCATCTGAACGGCAAGCTGCTCAACAAAGCAGAAGTCCTGCCTAAAACGGTCCGCGACAGTGGATAAGTAATCCACAGAAGAACTCAGTAGTTGGCCGTGAAAAAGTTCGGCAGTGGAAGCCTTAAGGTCAAACAAAAGGGCCGCGAGCCGATCGCACAGCACCATTCACCTAACCTTCGTCCAACGGGTAGAGTTAACCGCACCAAAAGCTGTCTTTCGGTGAAAGCTGGGTGGTAATCTGTAGCGTGGGAGTGGTGGCATCCTAGGGTGTGTGGCCGCTCCATAAAGCAACCACTTGCAACCCGCGGACCATAGTAGCTGTTCACTCATTTGACGCGACCTCACGTCCCATAAAGGCACGCAAAGTTGTTTCGGCGGCAAAATTGGATATTAAGACAGCTTCGGGCCACCGAGTGAAGCGATAAACCATCGTATGGGGGATAGTACGCATTGTTAGGCGGTGTCGTAGGATCAACGACTTTGGTGTGCACCTGCGATAGACGATGGAAAATGGTACGATATTAGCCCGTCGCAGCTAGCAGGTGACGATGAATTTTTGTCTAGGAACAGGCTGAACAAATCCCTGCCCAGTTTCTGACGTCCTTTTGCATACGGAGCCAACCGTGCCTATCAGGACTTAGCGGTGGCCAGGATGCCAGGATGGGCAATATCGGGCTGGTTGTTGAACCCATCTTGTCGGAATATAATGGGAACCGCCGGAATCAGATATCTAGTAGAAGTGTCACAAATAATCTTACTCGCAGGTACTGTCGAAGGCTGACCTGTCGGACAAAGAGATGAGCGTTATCAAGAGGCTCTTGAATAAGTATCCCAAAGTTATGCAATAGCCATGGCGTTTAAGTCGACTGAGTCGTGACAAACTAGTGCTGATACTCACGACAAAGCGTCAGGCACAACGGTGTTGTCGTAAGAAATGTGGCTTATAGCTAAATTAAATTGCAACACGATGTCCAGACATCGTACTTCGCAGAGTGGTTGTTTATCGGACCTATTACGGAAGGCAAAAGATAATAGTTTGTTGTTGGTAAAAGTCATAAACTGCTTTTCTTCGGGGACGTGCCAGAAGTGATGAGCAGTCGAGCAGATGGCCTGCAACTTACTACCAAACGTGCTTCATCTCGCTCCATCCGGCAGTAGACGTCCAGAAAAGAAGGTGGATGGTTCCTAGAGCCAACTGACATGTTGTTGAAGAACACAGCCAACCGCGGTGTCTGACCCGTCAACGGCCGTAATGATTTTTATGGTTGAGTTGAACTATTGCAACCTGACGGTAGTATTTGATGCGTCCTTAACCTGACCGAAAGATTTGACAGCTATCGCGGATAACTTAACGTCCCCTTTCACACGGTCACGGAGCGAGTCGGTTAAAGGTTACATAAGCCTACCTCATTGTGGAATCAACCGTATGTAACAACTAACCTCTCCTCGTGTTGCAGAAGATGCACACCGGGGTTAGCGTGTATCGGGAGCGCGTTAAATGTTCCGACAAATGCGGAGCAGCATTCCCAGTCCTGCCGCTTCCACTGTGCCCCACCGCAATCTTGGCTTCGCCGGGCCAGTCGCCTTTAGTCTACGGGCACACATTGGACACCGACGCCAGTGACTGTGGAATTGGGGCCGTATTGTCGTGAACAGGCGCTGATGGACAACAGAAGGTGACTGCTTGCGGAAGCCTCAGTCGTAACAGGAGGGAACGAAACTATTGTACAATCAGGAAGGGAATATTGGCCTCGGTTTTCTTCGTTAAACAGTATCGATATTATTTGTTGGGTAGGCGGTTTAGCGTTCTCCCCGGTCGTCAAGCCCTCTGCCGGCTTACGAAATTTAGGAACTCGGAGAACCAAACTGCACGATGCCGGGGGATCCACTGTTGCGATTTTGAGTGCGAACAAAGGCCTGGAAGAACCCAGACCGGTGCGGATATGTTGTCCAGGTTGTTCGGGCGTGACCATGGAGACTGCTGGTCTTGCACTACACAACACGAGCACTAGGCACTCTGAAAGACGCGGATCATGGACGACAGCTGATGGCCAAGGCGTCCGATCCATTAGCTTTTCCTAACGAAGAGAGACAGTGTGACAAAGGCAGTGGGCCTACGAACAAATAGATGGACGTAAGACTTTGTGACAGCGGCTGCCTATGAGCAGTGTGGAGCCGGTTGATGATCAACGGAGAAGTTTTGTCCCAAGATCACGGGCCTAACTATTACAGAAGAATTGTTGTTCAATGATTTGTGCATAAAAAGGTTCCAAAGAACCTTCATAGATAGCCAGGGCATGCTGGGCTTAACAAACCGGACTCTACAGCGAATCAACGCCTCTGGTGATCATGTTCGCGCCATGATGCCGCAACCTGCGCCATCCGTATGAACAGCGCGGCAGTTTTAAAGGTCCTGAGAATAAGAACTAGGCCCCATTACAACTATTCAACGCCGGTTATTTGAGCGAGCTAGTTAGCGAAGTTACTATAGGCTCCCTAATGGAAACGCTAAGGGTAAAACGGTCTGTGCTTGCGATGGTTTTTTATTCCACGAAATCATGCAAAGCAGTACCCACATCGACGCAAGAACCGCTGCCGATGCATTTGTCGAACACTGAATCTGACAGTAGAGAGCTCCATGGCAGTTGCGCTCTGAACAGGAGTCCAACATCATATTTTGACTAAACCAGGACACCCGCCTACCCTACCCAAGTCAACTAGTAGGCTGAGAAAATCACCCGCTCACCCCAACAGTTACTGAGAACATTTCTAGGCCACAACCTGCTCATGACTACAACCTACGTTATAGCCTGTTGCAGCTGTGTTCGCGTCTCCGATAAACAAACGTTCCACATTCAGTGGGCTGGCCGAGAAACAAGACTACCGTTCGACGTCTGCCAATAGTGGAAAGTGCTTGTAACTTAGTCGATGTTCTACGGTTGCAGCATCCGTTGGCTAGGACGCGTTTGCAGAGTGAACACTGGCTCCAGAAATAGGATTATGACAAAGAAAGCTTGATATAAAGTGCGTTTGCATAACGAGATGGCGCGTCCGGGTGTCCACAAGATAATAAAAATGACCGCTTATCACAGGAGGCATGATATCAGACTCTACATGCTTAATAAAAGACTCGAGATTGCAGATTTGTTCGTCTGTGATTGTCCACGTGGCCCTTTGAAACAGTTTACGGATAGCAGTGACAACTACTGAGGTGGAGATGCAGACAAGGACGCGCGAATTCAAGGACTTTGTTTTAAGTGGTGACGAGTAGTGTAAGATGAAACCGAAACTGACTGGACGAGCGTCGCACGTTTTCCAGCCAAACCAATGCCCCTCTCCACTACGTTGCAGAGGCGATAGTTTGCGTAATCTTCGAGGAAGAGGTCCCAGTTGAGGTCAAACCAACTGGTTGAACTGTGACGTAATGCTTCTTACTGTTTATTAACCTTCCATCACTTTCATAGTGTTGTGAACTGAGAACATGGATGGTACAAAGGTTATTCATTCGGGGAAACCAGTACACGGGTTATATGTTTCAACCGGACTACGAACAAAAACACTTATTTGCACACAACACTGATCTGACGAGATTCCGGTCCATGTGACGCTACCCTCCAATGATTCTCCCCGTTTCTATTCCGTATTTGTCTCGCGGCCGTTCCGATTCATGTTGTCGCATCCCTTCTGAATATTAGTGGTGTCAGTAGTATATTGCGACCGTCCGTTCCCGTTATGCGGGTTCTCGATAAACGACCACTAACTGACTATTGATCTTCCTGTCGATGAGTATATTACGGATGTATGGTCACTTTAATCAATTTGAATATATGAAAAGTGATACGAAAGCGTTGTGGTGCGGAAGTGAGGTATCGTTAGTTATAAAAAATAAGACGAAGCTTACAAGTAGATCCAGTTGACTCCCCTGATCTACCTTGTTAGGCCAGTGTGATATCGTACGTTGGCATTCGGTTAGCTAAGCGCTAGATGCCATCCAAGTCAGAAATACTGAACTGAGAACTATCAAACAATCCACGCGTTACAGACTGAACGATCTTATGTGAGCAACCAAATGGTCTTCTTAGCTCCATTGTACTCTCTCGATCCTGGTGGGTGTACAAAATGCCTTACAGATTCTTTCGCTCTGTCGCGACAATAGTAAGTCAAATGTGAAAGCTCTTGGCTGTCATTCTTCAACTCACTTGGCACATGTGATTAGAATAGAACAATATAAGATAATGATCGAATTCATGAGAAACGCAAAACACTATCAGGCACAATAACACAGAGCTTATACTGTTGGGTTGTACGTATTTACTAATACAGGATATTGGTATAGTAAAAAATTACAAAACAAAGAGAGACAAGGCATGTCAGTCATGTTCATTACATCCACCACATCTCGAATGAGTGTGCTGATATATGTAATCATGTGTTGGTTTGAATTCTACACGTTCAGATCTTCTGCCTTTCGGTCTTCAAGTGTTTCATTTAATTCAGGAATAGCTTTGCTTCAGTTGTGTAGTTCCCTTCAGATGGAGCACGATATTCCGGAATGGATTCATTAAAATTCTGAACAACAGGGTTTGTGTGAACAGACTGACCTCTGGAATTAAACTTAGCCCAGTCAGCATGTCTTCGATGGCAATAAAGGTCTTCCAAATCAAGAATAGTAATCATGCGATTTCCGTGAGATGAAAGAACTATTATATTAGCAGGGCGTTAATTGTTACCTTTGAAAGATGTAAAATCATCTGTCTTGTACGGTCAAGATGTGTATGCAAAGAACGGGATTTGAAAAGATTTGCGGGACTATTTCCATTTACCGAATGTGGTGCGTTTCTGTATTGCATGAGAAGATTATCGGCTCCTTGATCAGGTTAAGTGTTTGAGTAGTAATAGCAGACTTCAGCGTGCGTATAAATTTTTCTGCGTCCATTGGACTGTGCATGTCACGCAGCAGCAAACAATTGCCGAAATCCAAGTCCTTCAATCCATTCATCTGAAGACTTGACAGTGACGTGGGTAACGTTATCGGTGACCAAAGCAACAGGTATACCCTCGCGACAGAATACTTTTCTCAAAGCATGCTGTGTAAAGTCTGCATCCAGTGACATCGTGAGAAAAACTTCAGGCCATCTAGACTAGGCATCATTAATCACTAGGGCCTAGTGCTTCCCCAGGAAAAAACCACAGCAGCAAGCGTGAACTCTCTGAAATGTTTCAAACGGAACAGGTCATGGGAGCCATCGTGGTTGCTTCGAATGAATCTGGTGCACACATTCGATACGATTTTTGGCAGTGAGTTTAATGTCTGATTTTCATCCGGGTCACCAACAATGTAAGCGTGCAAGCGACTTCATATTATCAATTTCTAAATTTCCGGAATTCAAGTCCACAAGGACATCAGATCCCAGAATCGTTGGGATTACAACGCGATTACCAAAACACAATAACCCTTCCGGAGTAATAGACATACTTTCACGACGACAGTGAAATGCAGAAAATCTACGCCGCTTGTGTCGTGTTTAGCCACGTACTAAGGCAGAAATAGCAGGCACGTATAATTTACGAATATTGCACACAAGTGCATCCCATTTTATTGACAGGTTGTATTAGTAGACACTCAACGTCGTTAGAGCTCGAGTAGAATGGCGGAATCCTGAGCAGGAAATCAACATGGGAACTGTTTCTGCACTACGATGAATAATTGTGTAATTTTGGCAGCTGAGATCGATGCTCCAACTCTGCACCATTGCATCAGATGACTTTGTCAACGATTCGCTAGGATGATACAAGAATCTTAAGGCTCCGTGATCTGTTGTAATTATGAATGGCAGACTAAAGATATACTGCAAGGGCTTCACGTTGGGTCAGAGAATACATACGTTTGACCTTAGACGGACAACGTCAAGTGCATATAACACGTCCACGACACTGCTGAGGAAAGGCATCTATTCCAAAGAGAGAAGCATCTGTAATTACAGCCGAATGATCCTTGGAAAAGAACGGTTTCAAAACAGCAGTATTTTGAAGATGAGGGAGTGAAGTACGAAACGTTTTCTTGTGGACGGAGAAAAAATGTTGATAGACAACATATCAAACAAAGAAGTAGCGCATGGGGCGAAGTTCGGAATAGAACGTGAGTAGCATTGGAGTGCATCCAAAACAGAACGGAGTTCATGAAGGCTAGTGGGTGAGGGTACATTCACTAATGGGGATAAACATTGCAAATCTGGTTTGAAGCCACAGCTATCAACAACGCAGCCAAAAAATGGTAAAGAAAAAACCAGAAAATTATACTAGTTTGTGTTAGGGACCACACTGGAGTCAAAAAATCGTCTCAACAGAGAAAGAAGACGATAATCATGGGTAAGCTTATCAGCAGCATGAACAATAACACTAGCTTGATAGGTTTCTATACCATCTGAGTTTTTAGTAATTGTATTCGTGACATCCTGGAATACAGTTGGCGACTTGCGCGGGTAACTCGAAATTTGGTTTAAACTTCCTCACTGTCGTTGTCCATTCATATGTTTGCTTTATTGGTGTCCAGTGCATCAAAAAATTATATACAATCATTGCTATTCCTTGTCGAATAGCATAACTCATCGCGTATTGTATTATTCGTGTTCGATAGTATCCGTACTATTTTTTAGCCTCCTTGCATATTACTCATCCTTGTCGACATTGACCCTTGTCAGATCTAACAGTGCTGGGACTCAGCAGACATAGCCTCGTTCGTAATGACCAGATCGAGCAAGGAGAGTGTCTTTTCTGGACGGTGCTTTGTAGGTAGATCGACATGCTGTGTCCAGGCTTTCTCATGAATCAACATTGCCAAGGGTTTTGAGAACCCACAGCCATAGTCCTCATGAGAAGCCGCCATAGAGTTGAGTTTGGGTGTGTTGAATTCACCCATAATAAGAAGATGGGAGAAACGCAGGGTAGACGTGAGTCTGTCTAAGGTAGCAAGGATGGCCTCGTCGTCGGATGCACTGCATGACGGTGAACGGTACATAACACCGGTAAGAAGCGTGTCACGTTTGGGGAGGTAAAGTCCCCTGAGACAGCTGGCACTGGGAGCTTCTAGCTTAGGAAAACAGCGCAGCCTCCCATGCGTTCACGGGAGGAGTCCGTCCGGTACAAAGAGTTACCAGGGACATGCAGTTCATTATCACTGATAACCGCGGAAAGCCAGGTCTCTGTTAAAGCAAGAATGTGAGGGCTAGTGTCGTGGACCAGCTGTCTGATTTCTGGTAGTTTGTTCAGACGGCTCAGACAGTTGGTGTACACGCACTTTAAGGCTACTTCTTCGTTTGGCTGGGTGCAAAAAGAGACAGAAGTGCACAAGGGAGAGCATTGGAAAGTAGCCTCAGTAGTGAGGAGGAGTGCGTAACTGGCGGCGTAGTTCTGTGAGCCCTCTTGAGGGGGGTTGGCCGTTTCATCACAGCCTGGGCATAAGTGAGCGTCTCTGTTGGACGCTTCGTCCGCTTCTCTTGGCCCAAGGTCGATGCACTTCGGACCGCTCTTGCTATCAGAGCTTCTGGAGGGTGATTTGTAGTTTTGCACCCTCGAAAATTTGGATGAGGTTGTAGATGAGAAGAGAATATAGGACGAAATGGCCCCGATGCATCCGAGGAGAGAGCCACCGGAATGAGACAAGTTTGGGCCATTTTGGATGTAGGGGGATATCAGCAGACTCACTTACCGTAAGGAACACCGATTAACCAGTCTAACGCTTGTTTGAATTCTGAAGGTCGACTGGAATTTTCCGTCGACGCACTCTTCTACTCTGGCGGCTGCTGTACGGTTGTACTCAGGGTGTTCTCACGTCCAGCTCCCTAGCACCCCTCAATTGTTACGTTGAAGTCTGTTGTGAATGGTGAGTAAATCACTAAATAAAGTTTGTTTGCAGATTCACCGTTTTCTCCTTGCGACTTCCGATTCACGGTAGCATAAAGTTGGGAAAACCTTGGGCGTACAAATTCAGGAACTAGCATTACAGCTTGTGTCCTGTGCTATAGAGGTAGGTACAAGACTATTGGCAGGCTACGATACTACTCAATCTCACAAGGTCGCGATCCTGAATGAAAGGAGACAACGATAGTGCTAAATAAGCTAGTTGATGATTGTTAAATGATCTTGCTCTCTGGTCATGCAACCATGGCCAGTTCATCCTGGATGACAAGTTTGTATTAAATTGTAAACCCTAACGCTGGAAATTTATTCAGTAGATTCATATTATTTGGACGACAGCGAGCAGGTATATTCATAATGAGTAGGATATACTATTCGAAATATCCTCATCCCTTTATGAACTTGGATAGACAATACGGCACTACCTATGTTCTGGCAAATTTTCTGGAATTTTGTGGGTAAATTCAGCAGACCGTTAATGTATCAACGTAGAGAGACGAATAAAACATCTCAGATCTCAGAGTCCACGGTCACTGTCATCGTTGAGATAGTCATCCTCCTGCGAACGGTAATTGTTGAACGCATAATACTGGCTGAAACAGGTTCAGCACTTCATGGTATTCGGTTATAGAACTTTGACAAAAGTACACAAAATGAGACTGATGGATAACACTAGCGTTGTGTCATGAGATGCTGGTTGCAATAAACGATGCAGACTGCTTGGTTCTACGTGCAATTGTAAACCCGTTCATTTAGTTAACCTGTTAGTTGTCATATTTCGGGATGTGCACCGTGGTCCACAAACAGCGCTCACACCTATCTATGTAACACGTGCCGTATCCACGTAGATATAACATCAGATTCGGCTAACTCGGGCATCGGTTGTTTCAAACAGAGGGCGCTGAAACACAATATGTCCTGACCATAGTTGCTGTGAAGACAGTACTGTAATTACCGGTGATGGAACTCATCAAGTGGCATCAAATCGGCTGACACAGATAGTCAACTACAGAAGGACAACAAAGTACTACAGGCGTTTTGTGAATGGTTTCTGGTCCAAGTTGGATAAAATTAGGCCGTTTTTATTTTACAGCAAAAGGTTTAGGGTAACCATTCAGCAAAATAATAATCCTCGAAGAAACAAAGTCTTTCTGAATGGCATACTCCCTGAAAAAGGGTATGGCTCGATCAAGCTGCGTAATCACTAAACTACGCTTACGTGATCGTGGTAAAGAACCACAAATCTGTCGACATTAAACCGTATAAATTTTCCTGTATCACCGAGCGGAAATGTGGTAGTCAAATATAAACAAGTGAATGACAATTTTACCTAGGTATATCTCACTTGGCTGTCACCGCCAACAAAGCTGAACCAATGTAATATGGAAGTTACAGCGCTCAGATAAGTTACGATCATCAAGGGATTGGACTCACAAAAGGTGCTTCCAGATATTCAGGATGACTAGCACACTACTCACAATGACTATATCTGAACAGCGCAGAGGCTTTCGTGCAGCGCATAAGTTACTGTAGCGAGATTGGATCTGGGATTGTAATACGACGTAGCAAAACAAAAACTGAGCAAAAATCTGTGCAGTATCACCGAGCGACTTTGCGAACAGGAAGCAGATTAATACACACAAATTTCCAACTTACTGTGTCCCTTTGGTCAAGTTGGGCAACATACTTGATACATAAATAATTTTCAAGTTGACGATCACTCACACTTGATCGCAGCGTTCGCATTCAGATAAATTTTGCAGCCAGCCTCTTTCGAAAAGAAGCACTAGACTCGAGTTTCGCTCTCATTAGAGCTCGTCAGTAGTACATATCCTTGCCACTACCGGGATTTGAACTCCGGCCATTCCAATCATGAAGCAACCGTGTTAACCACTACGCCATTCACCTCGCGAACGCTGCGATCAAATGTGAGTGATGGTCAACTTGAAAATAGACCAAATCCCCGACTACTCATCAGTAACATAAATAATTATTGCAAAGAGACGAGATGATATCAGTTGGAAACACGGTTTCAAAAGAAAATGTCTTTTCGATAAATTCTTTTCCAGAACCCTACAGATACACAGTGATTGGTCTCTGAATGGATAGCTTATGCATTCAATTTGTTATTCCAAATGACAACCAACAGCAAAGTAGACGGTACTGCGGACTGACGGATCAAGTCACGTGGGACAAGCACAACGGTCACCAGGCCTTTTGATGATAGACCAAGGTCACAAGTTAGGAGTGAAAGTCGAGTACGGTTCATAGGTTGAATTGGAGGGAGAAGGAGGGGGAAGAGATTGAGGTGTGCAAACACATGGTTTGTTTATGTTGGGTTGTAGTTCGATCGATTGCAATCTGGCCAAGTGGGCTAGAGCCGTCGTACGTATTTCTTTTGAACACACAGTTCCGATTTTAGTATACAAATATTGAAAGCCCCAGTTGTGCGCAGTTCCTTAGACGCTCTTTGTGAGCACTCCTTGGAAATTTACTGAATATACGACTGAACACTGCATTCTCGGTCAATCACATTCCGGTGGCCAGTATCGACTAGCTGTGCGAGAACGGAGCTGTTGATATATTTGACTACACCCATACTATATCAATCTGGCGGATGCTGTTTGACTCCTTTAGACAGTTGTCTTGTTGTACGACTGAGGTGATGAGCTTCCCAGGAGCAGTTGAATTGATGTGAACTCACGGAAGCGATATAACGGATGAATGAGACAGGAGACCAACAGTTTTCGTCTTTGAAAAGTGACGCTAAGATGCAGCAAATGTTTAGTTTTCAAGTGATTAGCTCACTCGTTATGTTCCATTCTGAATGGTAAGTGCAGTAATAGAATATCCATTTCTTCTACAGGTGAGATTGTTTGGCAATCGACGTGGTATTCGTCGAAGTGGTAAAGACCTATTTAATCTTTCTTCTCTCTTGCCTCTAAGCCGAACCGTAAGTGACTACCATCCTCAAAATGTGACTTCATCAATCTCGCACACTACCAATAAATGTACCACTTGCTACACCCAATTCTTTCCGTTGGTATCCGTTACCGTTCCATTTGATATCAATTGTTCTTAAGAATGACAAGTCGCATGAATAGGTTGTTCATTCACCGATGACTCATCCTACAGATGTAGAACTTTGAAAAAATAGTTTATTGAAAAGGTACACACTCTCAAACCATCATTCTGTTGATACGGGCATACCTTGATACTGTCGGTGATTGAAATACAGGAAGTACTCCACAAAACCATGTGCATTTCTCTCGATGCATATTCTGATACCCACTTCCTATGGAACTTGCAAATTTGGGTGTATAAAATTTGTGCAATCCAAAAAACTGTGTATACCTAAATTTTTCAGTGTGAAAAACACTGCCAACATATCGGACGGTTGCTCTACAATCTACTTGACGATATTTGTTACAAAAATGTCAGTGAAACTCGAATGTGGTTGGCTTCCAGAAATTACCTCATCGATTTGTCGGCAAACTGGATTCCAAAAAACGAAGCTGGTGTGTTAACTGCTTAGTTATAGTAGTTGCTTCACTCAAAATTCCATTTAATGCTCCCCTATCAGTCTAGTACAATCACCGAGGGGGGCCTATTTGAACAGAGACCGCATATCAAATGAACCAGCCCGAAGTCATTGTTTAAACAAGATTGAATAATTTGATCTCAGATGGACTTCAGGCATTTTGCATGTCAAGTAGCTGTTTTGTGCCGAAGTGAGTTAAACGTGGACCAAGTCAAATGGGCCAAAGTGGAATTTCGTTTTATGAAGTTTCGAGAGATTATCTAACCGTGGAAACTGAGTTACAACTGACTCAGGAGGTTTGAAGGTCCCTCCGTTAACGTGCTTTTTGAAAACAATAACCACAGCTTCTGGTTTACACTGCGTTCCATGTCGACCGTATTATCTGGTTTGACTTATGTTTCGAATAACATACTAAGGTTTAAGATAGGCCTTACCTTATTGACGCAGTCTCCCCTATCTGTCCTACGTATTCCTGTTCCTTTGTCTGGTTCTAAAATGGTCAAATTATTGTTCAATCTGAATGACTCTAAAACAGTGATGCTCTGTTACTTCAGGGGACATCTTTGTTGACTGGAAATTGTTTGAAATTGATATCCCAAATCATCCGACCTGGCTTTTGTTTTATTTTATATTCTGTAGACGTAGGCTGTAGATCACACAACTATTCACAGCACTTATTGTGAAGAATAACGATACAGCTGGTAGCTCGGGTTGATGTTTTTGGTCTTCGGCTGTTCGCCAAGCTTGGTACTTAGATTACAAAACACTATTTAACATGTGTTCATCTCGACGGAGCCTACACGTCTCGGGGGAATACAAAACGCTAAAACACGACGAAACCTTAATCGGAATTGCAATCAGTAGGCAAAATGAAAAGTTCGGTGCCAATCAGTCAAATAACCTTCCAAGATCATGAAATATGGAAAGCTTAGTATTGTAGTATTTATACTGTAGAAAATTTTCAAGGTCCGTTCAACATAATAACGTGAGGAAAAAGTGTTATCTTGTAGTTAATCTGACGATCCCACAGAGAAAGCAATTCCTGGCCGTTTTCTTTTTCTCATAACAGGGTAGGCCGGTCGATTGGGTTACACATAGTTCCAGACCCGGCGAGTGTCAAAGTTACTTCATTGAGGTGATGTGCGATGGTGCCCTGGAGATAGCGTCTGGATGGAAGGGTCTTGTCTGCAGAATATGACAGAAAAGGCGCTTCGCTTGAGATAGATGAGGGGAAAATGGGAACGCATTCACAGTTAGACAGTTTCACATTCTAAAGTAACCAGGTTGTCGAAATCGTTGACAAAGGGTTCCAGGAGACCTTTGCGTTAAAACTCGAAACGCATTTGAGTACAAGGCACCGGCAATGCTTAGAACTTTTTAGTGAATTGCGCAGCTTGCGGGAAATTTGATGCAACCATAAAAACACAGTTAATATTTTAAGAAAAGTTTTAGTAAGGCCTTGGAGAATGACGGTTGTTATCATCTTAATCTCTAAAATACAAGGTAGTGGGTATCAGCGGACTGTTTCACCGATTAATCCAAAGTCAGGTAGCCCGTATCACCACCTTTTGCAAGACATGATATTCGGAAAGTTCTGTTTATCAAGCGTGGGAGTGCAATTCACTAGTTCAGAATGTCGCGTTTATAGAAAAGTGTGCGACACAGCATCCGAAAAGTAGCACATACTGCAGTCAGTCGAACGGAGATGTACAGGCAGTTGTGTTCCAACGCTCATAAAAGAATCAAATGATTCATATTTCATGTTGCTGGAAAAAATAACGAAAACGGTGTTTTAACCAAAGGGTTTTCTGCCCTATACAAGACACCTGTGCTTCCACTGCCCGAGCCTCCCACAATTTTAACAGTTCCTTCATGTGACTCTACTTCATCGATATCGAGACTAACGAACCATTTCGTATATATTGGGTAACAGTAGCCCACATTCTTTAAAATGTGGAAGAAATAAGGGTCGAAAAATGATGTCCTGTTTTGTGTGAACAACGTCTCTACTGTAACAAAGTTACCGTAGCGGGTTGCTTGTGAATTTGGACTACGTTCGTATGTCCTGTAAGGTTTTCACGTGGTCTGATGAGAAAGACAAAACAGATTGCTTCAGAAATATGGTAGAAAGCCAACTGATTTCTAAAAAGACATCGTGAGAAATGTGAGCCCTTAGATATTCATGTTTTAGTCTACCAAGTACGCAGTCGGTGTATCACTAGCGTTTTTGGCTCACATCACAAAGACTAGGCTACTGGTTTTCGCCTGACCAATAATTTGACTGTGTCCTGTGATTAGCTCGCTTTGATCATGAATTTGGGTTGATTTGTCAGGTCATTCTGCATGTTAACACTTATTGGTAACTGCTCATTTATCTGATTTACTGCAACCCATCTGTGCTAGGCTTTGATTACTTACTAACTGTTATGAATTTACAATTTCACAGACCTACTTGTTGCTTTGGAATTGTTGTTGTTATCTCACCGTTATAACGAATGTTGTACAGATAAACATATTTTATCACTTTGACTCATGGTGATCATCTGGACACCGTTTTTTAGTATTGTGGAGTGGAACACTATATAACCTAAGTTCTACAACATAGATATGGACACAAACAATAAATGATGAAGGTAGAATGTAACGACCCGCAGTTTCTCAGGGATTTGGGTAGATCTGGAGTTCAGTCACATGTATCTTCGACTAATCCAATCTGACTTGGTTCCCTCAGAATAGCTTTGCAATCCACATTGTAAACGACTGCTGCCGCAGGAGTTCCATAAATATGCCAAAACAGTTAACCACTTCCGTTGGCCTACAACTCGTAAAAATTAACACACAGGAAAATTGTTGACAGAGGACGAGCAAAGGACTTGGAAACTTCGAGAAATAGTACACTTTCGACTCAGGTGATTTAAATGCCGAGAGTGCATGTATAAACAGACAAAATAAGATCTGCGAAAAATGAAAACGTTGCAGTCGCTTGGACAGCTTTCCGTTGTGCCAACTATGAATCCAACCAAAGAGGATGTAGCTTACTGAAATTCATATTCCAATCATACCTCTGTGATTGACATTGTCAGTCGCCATTTCTTCTTCATATAACGTAGTTCACTGACTCATCAGGGTGTAGGAAACATAACGCAAAACCTCTGAAGTAGCATGGTCTGAAAGGACTTCTCTACTGATTCATTGAAAGGGCTGAATTTGAATTGCAAGTTCCTAGTATCTTTGAGGCACAATTTATTCTCACAGAGATTTCTCTAGTTAAAGTTTTTGATCATTTAGCGAAATCTAGAATCTCCCTTGCTGTGCATTTGCATTGAATCTGTCAGGTGAATAATAAAGTTTTATTTCACTGCACATTTTGTAGAAAAGTCGATGGACTAAGGATTCAACTCAGCTCGAGTCCACACTAGAAACGAAATGAAAACTGTCCAATCCATAACCTTGTACAGAAAATGCGCTGATGTGCTTTACACGTGACTCGCTGCAGCTCGTTGACCATCTGAGTGCTACTAAATAATTTCCACCGAAACAGTTGCGAAAGTCAGCGTCACACGTGTCGTCGCAGACCATCACATAGATGTTGCCAAAGCAATTCGACATGTCCACAGAGTTACCATCAGTCAACCTAAAATAGTTCGCCAGCGTGGTTTGGACACTATTGAAGTGATCGTAAACTGATGAGGCAACCTAAAGTGACCCCTAAGAGAAACAACGCTTTCACGTTCACTCCCTAAAAATTCCGTGGTCACAGACTGAACAAAACTATTGTAACCCTACATAAACACCTGACCCTGACCGTTGTACGTAATGTTCAGGCAATTTCTGGTTAGGATCTCATTTATACATATTATAGACCTATTCGTAGAGTCACACGTTAATTGCTATTTTTTAGACTATGCGTAGGCTTAGAAATTTCATCGGAGCAATATGCAACTTAAGTAAATCCAGACAAGCGAATTGGCTGAATCCTAAGCAAACCCAAAAACGTCTCACAAACTCTCCAATTCTGATATAATTTATGAATTCACTCGTATTTGTCAATTCAAGTGCACCAGGAGAACAGTGAGAACTCTCACAACATACCCCGCATTCTAAAGTGGTGACTGAGTAAGAAAACTGGTAGTGCCCAGCCACTTGTGACCTTTTTTAAGTTCAGAATACTTTTTGTCTGGTGGTTCGTCTCACAGTAAACGTACTGGACCTCTTGCTGAAAAAGCTGATGAATCTTTGTGTATGAAAAAGCGCCACCGGAGTATCAGTAACCAGTAATTGTGGGGTCGTTATATTTTCGGCTGAACAAGTTGCTTCCGTAAATTCTGGTAATTATGTCACCTTTGTGTTTGTTCATCTGCATTGTGCAAGTCGCGGAATAAATACCCTGCTTTAAGTTGTGTCACATAATTCAACCTTCAGCGCTATGAAAGCCATATAGTTCGTAATGATACTTTCCCGCGTGAACAGTACAGAATTCAAATTTTGGACTTCCTCACAACCTAATAGGATTTCGATTGAATTACTCGTCACTCTTCCGTCTATCTTTGGTGTGGGTAACGGCTCTTTTCAACATTACGCCAACTTTGAGGTATGCAACTAAACAAAACCAAGGTAACTAGACTCGTCAGTGGAGAAAACAGAAGAGAAACGTTTGACCACAGGTGACTCACAAGAAATAGGTTCTCCTCTAACATAAACAGTGGCAAGTTTCCTCCACATCAATGCCGCTCAGATGTAGAGCGACTGCACGTGTTGCGTGGATATGACATGACCATCGCACCTTGCTGTGGCGGATACGGTCAGGCAGCCTGTTCATTCAGGCTGTTTATGCGAAAATCGATTCAAGTCACACTCAACGCGGTAGCTCAGAGGTGCTCACTCAACAAACTTTTGACGTGCCTGGTCACAAAAAGTTGACATTTGCGTGCCAAAAACTAAACTACGAAGAGTGGTAGCTCTTTTCACAAACGCCCATAACTTGACAATACTGTGGTTTCAGTGTGGTCGATCTACAAAAGAGGTACAGATCAAACAAGTCAAGGCGTTGTGCAAGGAGTCGGAGCTGCTCGACGACGGACGCAGTAGTTGTGAAGAAATTTTGGATGATAAAGATGAACGATTGAACGAATGTCATTAACTATGGCGTCTGCCTTTTGTACAGACAACAAACAGGTATCTACATTCTTTTGCGAATGTTTAGCCTTTGTGCAGTTTCAGGCTAACAGTTAGACTAGTGAAGTGAATGAAGCGTTTTGCTTAAGTTCAACAGTTCCTCTTCAATTGAGCCATGTGGCTACAACCCAGGACTGCAGCTGTTGCCCGACCTTGAGCTTTTCAGTCAATCAAATGTGAAATATTGAAAACTTTGTGAAGAGCTGATTTTGGACCACCAACAATAAACGGAGTGTTGGAGAAAGAACAGAAGTGGACAGCAACGTGAAACGCCTGTTCAGCTGCAGGTGTCACACACCGTTGCCGGACACGATGAAAGTAGTTCCATTCGAAGGGACCGAATGTGGGCTGTGAGTCAGTGGCACACTCGATGACATACGTGGCCTGCGTAGTAGGCTATTTTGATATTTCCTGAATAGATAGAACCCAACGCGAGCCAGTATCCCTTATAACCGAACTGAGCAGAATACAACGGATGAACGGCAATCAAACGCTTGTATTAGAATTACGCGCCGTATCAAAAGTGTACAACCTAAACTTCAATAACTGACGTGGAAGTATATGTTCAATTTCATTCATTACATCCGCCACACGTTGAATGGGACTGTGGGATCTTGAAGTCCTTTCTGGGTTTCACTTGAAGCCTTGAAGACCGTCGAATGACGCTTGTACTTTTTCGGTTCGAATTCGAATCTAGAACGGACTCAACACTATCTGAAGTCACACCAGAATTTGGAACGAACGGACCTGTATCCTCAAAACGTATCTGATCCACGTGTCGATTATGTACATCTGGAATTCGCTATAAGCATTTACCAAGATTCTTTAGAAGTGAACCAGATGACGGCTTCAAACCATTATCACGATAAAAGATAACTTCAGAGGATTGAATACACATCAATTTTGACCTCAAAAACCTTCTTCTACAAAGTTTGGCGGGACCTTCATGTGTAGTGGTATGACAAGCATTGCGATATTGCAGCAATAAGTTATCAACACCTTCTTCAAGCTCTTTGAATGTAGTACACTGTAGCACTTTGAGTGTTATAACAAAGTTTTCAGCCTGACCATTAAAGCAGAGACGTCGAGCAGGAGCAAACAAATGCTTGCATCCAATGCCGTTGAGCCGAGTAGTTGGAAGATAGATAATGAAATGGGTACCATTGTCAGTCACTAACACAAGAGGGATACCTTCTCTGCTGAACACTTTTCTGAGTGCGCACATGGTGATCTCTGCAGTAGGCGTTGTTGTGAATGCCACTTCCGGCCACATAATACGTATCAAGAAAAGGACCACAATAATCCGCACGAACCCGTTGTCAGGCCTCAGTTGACATTGACCATGGACTCCAGTTGGACGGTCAGTTGTGAAATTTCTGATGGCAGTATGAACAACATTTAGCCAGACGACAAATATCAACGTGAATCTCTGGCCACCAGCAAGTTAATTTGGCCAAAGACTTCATCTTTCCAATTCCAAAATGTCCGGAATGTAGATCGTCCAGAACAGCTGTACGGAGAGTTGGAGAGATAATAATTCCGTCATTCAGGCACGATAATCCATCTGGAGTGAGTGAGTGATAATTCTTCCCGACGCATATGAAATGTAGGGAATTTCCGTCTGACTTGTGGGATTCAACCACGTAGTAGTTCACTGAGGATGGGTGAAAAGTAACGTTGAGTATCACGAATTAACTCTGTTCGGCTAACCGGCAGAGACTGGATTAGAAGGCAATCGTTACTAGAAGTTTGCTCAGATGTAAATGGAACACGTGACAGGTAGCCCACATGACTGATTTGGTTGGCTGATTTGTGCACTACAGTATAGTCATACGCACTGAGTGCTATGTTCCATCGTTGAACCATGGCTGCTGATGAACGTGCCAATGACTTATCAGGATTATTTATGCATTTTGGCGCTTCATGATCCGACAAAATTTTGAATGGTATCCCAGACAGATACTTATGAAGCTGCTTTACCGTCCAGTATACCACCAGAGCTTCACGGTGTGTCTGAACATTACCCCATTCTGCTGGATTGGGTCGGCGTGATATACATACAACTGGTTTGTCGTCCTGCTCAAGCACAGCTCCGATTCCAACAAGAGAAGCATCCGTAATCAACACAGACAATTGTGTGAGGAAACGGACGGAGTATGGCATCATGTGACGGAAAACTTAACAAAGAACGTACGTACCGTTCATGAATTGGACTCCACGTGAACTGCTTTGGAAAACAACTGGAATAAACATTCAGGAAGGTGAGAAAATTTTGGAATTAACCGGGAGTAGTACTGCAAAGCACCTAACAAAGAACGTAATTCGGACAGATTTGTGGGTCCGGACGTTTGGCATCAGACTTGAATCCGTTACCGTCAACTAAGTAACCGAGACACTCGAAACCGCTTACAGTGAAAGCACATTTGTTTGGATTAACAGCAATGTCCTTGTCAAAATACTGTTAGAATAGTTCCAAAAGACGAGAATCATGGGTTAACTTGTCTAGAGCATGTACGATGACATCTTCCTGATAAACTTCTACAACATCCATACTCTTCATAATACTATTCATTACCTGCTGAAAGATAGCAAGACAATTGCTAAGTCCAAACAACAAAAATCGGTACTGCAAAAGTCCATTAGGTGTACTGATTGTTGTTATCGGCATTGATGCCTTGTCCAAAAGAATTTGTAGATATGCATCCTACAAGTCAACCTTGGGGAATACTTTGGATCCCGAAAGCTTTTTCAGAATGTCCTCAGGTTCAGCAGCGGTAAATATATATTGCTTAAGGCATCGATTTACAGTGAGTCGATAACCGCCACATACACGTGGAGTATTCCCATCAGACTTCAAGAGTGTTACAATCGGCGTGACCCAAGAGGATGAATCAGCAGGCTCAATGACACACTTTTCTACCAGCTCGTTGAGCACCTTAGTTACCGATTCTCGGAGTCCATAAAAAAATTTATGACGTTTCAGAAAAACCGCACCACCAGTTACTTCTGGTTTAACTGGAGGTATCTTCATGCTGCCCGTTGCCTTCGAGCACCTGAAAATTAGGTTGTTTAAGCTCGTGAAATCACCCGGTAAGGAAACCTGGATATAAAACATTTTTAAAACCTTTAGCCCCATAATGGATGGACCATGATGAATAACAACGAAGTTGCAATCATGTGGCTTGGATTGTTCGTCAACGATCGGAACAGTGACTGTACCCAAAACCGGAATGGAATGACCCAGTTATACCTCGTATAGTTACAGAACAAAGATGTAGTGTGCAATTTGGATAGAACTGTGATAAATGTTTTTGTGGCATGATGGATTCTACACTGCGTGTCAATAATAAAATCATACCTCGTGCCAAGTGCGGTGAAAAGTGTGAAATAGATGCCCTGAAGTAGATGAATGAACTCTCAAAGTAAAGGACTCCGTCTTGTCACATGTAGCATCAAATTCATTTTGATCAGTTTCTATGAACTGACGATTTCTGCCCGCGATGCCAATGTGATATTTTCTGAATAGATAGAACTCAACACGAGCCAGTATACCGTATATTCGAATTGAGCAGAACACAAGGAATGAACCATAGTCACACACTTGTGTTAGAATTGCGCGCCGTATCAAAAAGCGTACAACCTACACCTCAATAATTGACGTGGAAGTATATGTTCAGCGACATCCATCACAACCATCGTCACCCCCATTACGTAGTAGCATGCACTTGAATAGGAGCGCAAACAGTGGATTACTCTCACTCATATAAATTGAAAACCTATCCTAACTGGTAGCGAGCTTCTCACCCAGTTGAGTGATCAGTTGACTTATTTCGAAAAGAGGCATTAGACTCGAGATTTACTCATAATTTTGAATTACTCTTGTTCGTTAAAGCAAATATAGCCCCGCGCCTCAGAGGTGAGCTTGTTGGCCATTACTCCGTTGACCCATAACAAGGTTTTCCCGTCTTGTTGTGGACGTTTTGGCCCGCTGACACTGTTTGTGATCGTCGTTGTACGCCATTCACACTATTCTCAACTAGTGGATAAGAAATCACAACCTAGTAAACGATAGCCCCACCAATGACTTTCAGCTCCGCTCGCTTTGCGACGTACACGACTTTGCCAACTAGGGTGTCTCATTGTCTAATCAACTGATGCTAGCGCGATCCAAAGTCAGATGAGCCTGTCAACAGAACGAGCCTAAAGGCAATCGTACGCACATTGAATAAGGACATGCTCACCCGTTGTGTTCAACAGACACGATTGGGGTGGTCAGCTCACAACCCATGTCAAGCACAACAGAGTTCACCGCAGTTCTATTCTGAGCCGACTAAAACCGAATAACGACTAGAAGGGTTACGGCGATCAATGAACTAATAGCTTCAGAATAGTAAAGGTAGTCATCGGTCAACGAACCGACGAATATGAATATTCTATGGACAGGACCGATTCACCTTGTCAAAAGGTCTGGTTTTTTCCAGACGTGCCATCTTGAATAGCAAAAGGACTGAGCTCCTTACCAGATGTTTAAGTCGTTCCTCGGAAGGCTATCAGACTTTTAACACGATTCCAAAGGATCAACGTGGGTTCGTCGACGTGAATACTTGACATGATTTCTTGAAAGTAAAGTTGTGCATGATAACGTTACCCACATTGACTCTGACAGCGGCGTTGCGAATACAACAGCAATCAGCACACATCGAAGCATGGTGGCCACCATAAGAGATGAGCCGATGAATGTCACAAGTAACAATGAACAACGAAAGGTCACGGGTAACCAAGACAACAAATACACTTGGCGTATTGTTGTTGAGTCCAATTATGGTAGTTTCGAACAACACATATCGCAGTACATCGAAAGCAGAAAGCCACATGAGTCAGAATCTGAACTTTTCCCCTTTAATAGTCTCATCCCTATCTGAATCCTATTGACAAAACTCCATCAATAGCTGTGTACTACCAACAGTATACTACTCACTATACCGAAGGTGTCACATACTGGGTTTACGGAAAGCATTACACCACTCTAAATGGTCAATGTAACTGGCTATAAAAAAGCAGCTTCAAAATATCTGATTGAGCGTAATATCGCTCATAGTGGTAGTTCGTGAAAGTCACCAGTAGTAAACCCGGCAATCGACTCAGATAAAAGCTTTCATGGTACTATGCAGCTGCATGACATTCGCCCAGTTGTATGGAAACCTACTCGTTTCTAAAGTTAACGGAAGATTACTCGTCTAACTTACCCAAACAACTTGGAACTATTATGAATGAGAAAAAGTAGTCCGTTTAACACTGTGAATGGGCCTTTCAAGATCTTAGTGGACAGGGTCATTAAACTCTAAAAAAAAACTTTCACACGAATGCAGAAACATCTGTTCAATATCACCGAGTGTCCAACATCTGACTATCTGAATAAAGAAGTCAGACTGATAGTTCAGTAAGACACGTAAGGCTGAGAACCGGACGATCTGACAGGCATCACCAACGCCGTATTACTAAACCACACTGACGCTTAAATGGTCGGTTGAAGTAGCCGTGTTCTTATTGGACAGCGGATGCGATCGATAGAAACACACAGTCAGCGCCCGTACGACGCACGGTCAATGAGACAAATTGTACAATTAATTGAAGCAAGAGTTCAATCGGAAAAGTAAAGACAAAATACAGACCCAGGAAGCTGAGTTACAAACCTTATTCTACACTGAAACTGCAGTTTTGTGAGGGTTAGACATACATCGTCAGCCCCTAGTAATCACAGAATTATGCCTCCTCTTTTCCACCAAATCCTGCTATAGAAAAACCGTTATGTCCTGTTAACTTCAATACATGGTTCCCCGAAAGATTATGACACCTACAAGAGGGAAAAGAGCAGATGTCTCACTGAGTAATGGCCACAACACATCGTACGTTCCCACGACATGCTTGCGTCTATGCTTTACAGGCGTAAGTTCCGTTCCAATTCCACAAGTTCATTCAAGCCAGGGGCTCGGAACTTATTATTTGTAAACCTGCACCATTCATTACCACCAAGACGGGGATTTCAACGACAACTACACATAGTGTCGTGGTTTCCTGCCATTTGGGCTAAAGGCCCAACCAACCATGCATCCTTCATGCACGCAAGTACGACAGTCGATTTACGTTGATTCCAAATTCCTCGAAGAGGGTAAAACAGGAATCACTTAGCCAGTCACGAGATAACTTCAAACTGCGGCTTTGTAAGCAATAAGCAGTTCTGGGTTTCTAACGACGACGAGGAGCACAAATTTTAATGCATGAGAGTTCTGTCATACCTGGACGCCACAGAATACCCATTCCGAGGTGTCTAACAACAGGTGTTATGCTTTTGGTATTTAGCATAGGGTTTGGGTTTAGGTAATTTGAAAATTACTCACATTTCGTTACAGGTTTCGGGTAAACACATGCTGTTTACCCGCTTCGTTTTCGAAAGAAGTACTGAACTCTATTCTCACCCCCTTGAGAGGTCGCATGTAGTGAGAATCCTATCAACGATCGCGACTTGAATACTGGTAAACATTTTCATAAAGCTGGAAAAACTACGGAAATGAGAAAGGTCCGATCGAAAGCAAGTAACGTTCACATCGTTTGTTCAAACACCTCTTCAATTGTCATTGAACAAAGCAATGTTTAACACAGTCAAGGGTTTCTGTGGCTTTAAGTTGATAAGGAGTCCTCAATTTGAAGTCATAAATTAGGAGTGACTGGACGGTTAGTGTGTCGCCTGTCGCAGCAACCAAACAGTCTGAGCATTACTCATAAGAAAATATGATTGAAATTTTACCTATGATCATTCGGTCGTATCTGATGTGTGGCCAATGATGTGGTGGTTAACACAGTAGCTTTGTGTGAACATGAGCCAAATAGGGTCTAGCAAAAAGGGAACTCAAGTCTGCTGCTTGCGATACGTTTTTCTGACTATGAAAGACGGTCATTTTCGAGTGATGTAAAAAATATGCCAACCAAATCTCTCACCAATTTCCAGCAAGCCTGGGACAACCCATGTAGTACTAAGAGCAACGTTTTATGATAAAACATTACGGTTATCGGTCAACAGAACGTATTACACAAGGATCGTTTATTGGGTAGACCATAACTTTAAATGTAACTTAGCCTGAACTAAAACAATTCATCAGCGTTACTTTATGGTCATACTAGTGAGTTCATATCAGTAAGACATTATTTCCTGATTGATTGTTCTTTTCTAGGCCTCTGTTTCTTCCCCGTTTTAATTGCTTCCGTCTCACAACTGAAAAGTAACGTGGTTCAACCGCCTACCTACGTTATAATTAGATTCAGCGGTTTGTAAACATATGTCCACATGCTCACTTTCTTTTTCGAGTACTAGTGTCTTGTTGCCAGCACCTCCTTATCACCGTATATAAGAAATGTATTTTGTACCATAATAAACCGAAAGATTGTGTTCAGTGGTTGAGTGAGAAAGAAGAAAGACCGGCAGAACTGTGGCGTTGATACTATAACAGGGTGAAAATTACTACAAAACCTGTCAACTTACAACCAACTGGTGGATATGTAAGCCATATTCACAATCAATAGCTGCTCAAGTTGGTAGAGACCCGAATGTTTTAATGGGGTTATTTATTACTGTGGAACGAAGAATGAGTGATTTAGATTATTTGAAACATCAAGTTCCGTTGTAACGGTTCACCAATAACGATAAAAAGCATTTATGGCAGGATGTTAATATTTCGTTTACTCTATGAAATCACGAACGTGAAACATTATAATATACAGGACATGCATTTCAACAACAATGGAAACAGTCAACGATTGGGTTTACGTGAAACAAGGTCTGTTATTAGTCCCATGCAGACAAACTGCGTAAGTCAACAGTTTATTTGTTCGAAAGCATCGTGCCAAGAATATGCTATAGAGAGATGTTCACTTGAGTTGGGATATTAGCGAGAAGACTATCGCAGGTTTTGTCTCAAAGTAACCGCATTTGCATCTACATGAGTTCATCTCAGTTCGCTCAAACAAGTGTGACATGGAAAAGCAAATGAAGCAACACAGAAAGACAAAAATTGCAGAGTCCACGGGCACTGTCACCATTGTGATGGTAGCTAACACACAGTCAAGTGTTATGAGAAAAGAACGCAGATGGTGTGAGGATTTTTTATTCTGAAAACCAACACATGGAGTATGGGCATTAACACAACAACAGACAAGCACAATTAATTGCGTATACCACTGATCCCAGGATATCACAGTTGCAACGATTGTCAAGGCCCCGTTCCTTTGTACACAGATGACCATATTTCATGCCAAATTGTACTCCAATGTTCCTTCCTGTATTTACCCCCCCACGATTAGTTCAATATCCAAATAAATCCACGTGCCTCACTACCGAGTAGTAATGTGGGTGGTATAGGGCGATCGCTCGTGCTCCCTACACAGGTGTTCGAAACGCGTAAAACAACAGTACTGAGTACAGATGCTGCGACCAAGCATATTCTTGTGTTCTTACAAGAAATAAGAAAATTCGAAGAAGTATTTGAATTCAATGAACTGACGATGAACATGCAATATTGCAAGACAATTCAGATCATAATTTTGATGAGGACACAATTCGAGGCCACCCAGAGTTATCTGGCAAGACACTTGTCAGAGGCAGAGACCGTTACATGACCACTAGGTTCCTGGCAATGTCCAACAACAACAACAGTGACAGCATGTATCATTTGCAATTTCTGCTGCTCTGCTCACACAAAAGCCATCGCTGATTGTTCGTAACATACGCTGAAAGTGACCGGGTGAGTGTCCCGAATGTGCTTTTTAGTCTGTTAGTGTTAATCTGCTTGAAATTATCTTTCACCGACCACTGGTTTATTTCAGACTCCAATAAGGAGAATATCTTCATACCTTGCTAGCGTGATTTCACAAGATTAATTGGTATGCTCTGTAAGACTCTAAACGCCCATTCGATTTTGTTGGGAATGGCGAGTTGGTGAGCTCTTGAATGCCACCGTGTGGACTGAGGCTCACTTGGCGTTCTCTTTCTTCCTTCTTCTGGCTGTTGCCGTTGGTCCCATAATAAGCTAGAGCTGACTACTTATCATATTTCCAAACACTCCTCGAAATATATGGTTTGCTTCCAAACCATATCTCATTCGTTTGGTTCGATGCCTGTTGGGCTAAGTTACAATCGCTGCTCAAGAGAGAGGTTTTAAACTGTTAATGGACAGGAATCAAGAGCACAGACTTTCTGTTTTCACTGTTTCCAACACACGTCCCAAATTTGAGACGGTCTCTGTGGTATGTTACGCACAGGCTACGATATTCCAACCGTAAATGTCCAATTCCTGCTTAGATGCTGTGCTTTGTTGGCCTATTGCGTACACTGGCCACCTGCGAATGTTTTTAGATTCTGTGTCACGTTTCGGTCCGTTCTGCGAATACTTCACGTCAGAACCATGAAGCAAGTGGCAATCGTTGCGTTTGTGATTAAAACTAACTGTGAACAAGCCTCGTGACAAAAACACCAATTATGAAATACGGTTTCATCGGTTTGAGCCCCAGATTTTACGTGCCCTCCTATCTATGTTTGACTATCCAGTCGAATTTCAATCGGTAGCGAATTACCTTTTTCGAGACCAAACTGGAGACATTGGTTGTAGCACTTGGATGCTCAGCATAAAGTTTCGCGTTAACACCTTTCCTTCTTTCACTGTACACCATACATACGTGCAGTGACCCTTGTGCGAGCGGGTACTGGTGAAACTGATCACAGTTGTTTGCCTTGAAGTAATGTCCAAGTGGCGGTGTGAGCCGCCTTATGAAGTGCCCTGTAATTACTGAAGGCTTTGTCATTTTGGTCAGCCGTATAACTTAATTACGCTACTATCGGAAATATTTTTCTAAAATTAAGTAACGAATGTTAACTGAGCTGGTTTCCATCCCACTATCTGTGAACTGTTCTCATTAGTCACAGTCTTTGACATAAATTTTGAACTTGGCATTAACATTAAACAAATTCGTCTTACTTTTTCAAAATCAATGAAAATGTCCGCATACAACACCACCACATGTTCACATAACGCTAAACATCAAGAAGTCAAGCACATCCAATAACTGCAAATCCTGTCAACTTCCCCCCTCCCAAAGGTAGGTTCGTCGATCCTGGGCTATTGAAACGTTTTACTCATTTTGTTCATGATCAAATCGTGAAGAGATTTCTTGGGGACTTCAGTATCTGACGAACAACTGTGATAGTTAGCTGAGAAACCAATTCCTAGAATTATCTAATTCAGAGCATAGCGTTCACCAGATTAACCCAGAAATGCGTGGTAACAAGATTGTGAACGTTTGTCATCATATTTATCGATAATCAGACCTGGCAGATTTATTATAGGTCTTCTTGTGTAAGTTAAATTAAGTTGTCGAATGATCCGTGCATTGTCAATTTGAAGCTCAACAAGAACGTTTGGATACAAAAACAACTCCATGAAGTCGAAACAAGCTTGTAGATGAACCTTACAGTTATGCAGAAGAGGTGGGCTTCTTTGCGGTTAGAGCAATACACTGGTGAGAAATTGAAACCAATTGAGGAGAACCCTCCTGATTATCAAAGACCATCTAATTTGATTGATATTCCATTCCAAACTGTAGGGGATTAATGTCCTTGAGGGAATTTCCATTCCTGCTGTTCCTTCCGATAAGAAAAGGGTTCAGTTTAACCACTGTAGTGCTCCGTTCAAATGACACCATCTCCTCCACCTTGACCTTTTAATGATACTATGGTTGATCTTTACAGAAGCAACCTTGAGTCGAAGCAATCTAGATGAACAAGCTTGAGTCTTTGCCATCAAAAATATCACCAAGTTGACAGCCATCATATTCCAGTAATCTCCAATGATGCCACCTGCCACCTTATCGCTGTCTATTTTGAATATAAATGGTACGATATTCCTAGGAATTAAATTAACGCTAGACTTTTTCATGTAAATAGCTGTGCTTATAATTTCATGCAAGATCTCACGCTTCTTCTGCTTTGACCCGTATAGACAATCCTTATCAGCCTTGATGTATAAAACGCTACGTCGCGAATGAACGTTTAATATTCTTTGCCTTCACAATAATTTTCATCTGTGTCTTGTCAAAACCATATTCGGCTCGTGAGCTTCCTCTCTCATGGGATTCAATCATTTGGATCTTTATACTCGAGGATAAAGGCTACTTTTTCACCAGCACAGTAATGGCAAACGTGATCACACTTATCGTACTCCATCGCCACCACGCGCTCTAAAATACGATCTCGACTTTATTTTCGAAAAGCAACTATGTGAATACGTGAGCAAACACGCTCACACACAGATTTATGCATCAACAATTACTGTCAGGTAGTTCAGTCTAAATCGACCGTGTTTGACGCCGAATGGCTGATGAAGCACTACCTCTGAAAAAGTGAATTGCAACAGTAGACAATTGATCTACTCCAACTGTTACCTCAGTACTGAAGCATTTAAAAAGCTTGTTGCGTGTTCATTCAGTGACATCAGTGCGGTACATTTGGGGTAGTTCCTACCGCATTAGTAACTCAAAGGAAACAACCGGAACGATGCAGGGTAACGGCAAAATAGGGTGCTCGTACGAAGGAGGTACTCGCATTGGTTGATTATTAATGATGAAGATTGTATACTTAACTGGCACCATAATCAAAAAAGAGCATTCGTGTTTTTTTGCTTTATTAGGGGATCACGGGACTTCCGATTACTTAAAACGGTAACTGGGTCATAAATGGACAACGAGCCAAAGAGTGCTGTGGCATCCCCGCCTACCGTTGTCCGCACGTCACCTGTCTACCTGCGCACGCGTGTCCGCCCCTCTCTCTCACCCCGGCCCCGAACGATCCAATCATGTTGCCCACACAATCGATTGGGTGATTGCTTGTCTTATCTATGTCGCATCATTATTGCGATGTCATTCACACGTGATCGATAAAGCTACGCGTTGTTGCCGTCACGTGTTCTCATTCTGCTCTGGGCCGACTACGTGTCAGGGCTCGCAGTTTAACGTGGTTCTAAATTGTAACAAGTGCTATCTGCGCTATTGTTGTTGGAGTTGCAAGCAGCTTGTTATCAACCCGAATGCCTTATTTTCAACAGAAATCACACTCTGTGGTGGATAAGGACTTCCACCGATAACTATTTGTAAAATGAACTGAAATTTGTGACAGAAAACCGAAAACAAGTTTGCAGGTTGCCGGCGAATGCGATCGGGCGACACAGTCGGGTATTTCAGTACCCAAGCTGAAATCGGACATCCATGACTCGCGGAGTCTTAACCTCGTCTGGTCGTATGTTTGATCTTAACACACCATTAGAGGATTTACAAGGTAATCGTAATCTAAGACGTCAACGGTTTCCAAAGCAATGTAAACCAAGCGACCCACCTGGCTCTCTTTTGCTAGAACGCTGACGTATTTGTTCTGATCACCGTGAGTCTGGAACCGTTTGCCCCGTCGTTATGTACTCGTGTAACGTTCGCTCTGCCATCGTTTTGTCACCATGATTTTAGCATATACATCTGAACGTTTTATACCGTCCAGTGATCGTGTGGTCTTGATGACGCCGAGTCTGCTCGAATAGCAAGCAACACAGCAATAAAAATCGTCTGTTTCCGGTTTGGATGAGTCTGTCGTGTTGAGCAGTTTTAAAATTTAATTTAGGTAAACAACCATGGATCGGAACGCTATGATTACAACAGACTCAATTCTGAGTCAATGTGTCCGTCACCTTTAAGGAATAGCCGTATATGTCTTTCCACGAGAACAATACCGGTTCTCGTGTTCCGTTTCCAGCAATTCATGAATTCCATGTGTTCATATTCTGCCGGTGCTATTAATTTTAGTTCACCTTCCCGGCTACACTAACTGGATTGTTTATCAAAGCCAGCAGTGTTCTGCGCTGGTTACTCGAACACCTCTTCATCACCGATGTGGTCTTGGTCATCGTAATTTCTGACTTTACACCTCCTCCTCCTATCATTGTGACAAATATGTTCGCAGGATCTTACCTGGTTAGCTTCACTGACCCCAGTGCGAGCGTAGTTCGGCAAAACCGGGCGACCGTTCACACTCTTTGATGTGCCTTTCTGAGTGTAGCTCAGCAGCTGTCTATCCACTCCTCACTGTGAGTTAATGACGAATGATTAAGTTGCTGGCCTTAAAAAGGACACAAATTCGTAGGGGGTATGCATTATAAACTGCAGTGAGAGTGATCACAGTCGTTCGAACGCTGTGTACCAATCCGGAATCAAAATGCTTGGTTACCATACCGTAGGATAATAAAGATTTCGATAGAACTAGATTCATATTCACCTCGTTTTCTCTTAGTCATACAGAGTTCGTCAGTTATGCGGATCAAAAGGGTTACGATAAGAAGCTTTTTAGGTGAAGATGCCAGGCACCAATCCGGCGAAACATTTTTGACAGAGTATTGAGAAGATGTAATTCATGTGATGTTCCCTAGGGTAACATTTCACACATTTTGATCACGAGGAAGTGTAAAGCACAGATTCATGGAACGAAAGCCCTTGATTAACAGGATACGTAAATAAAATTAAAAATGTCGGAATATTCAACACCAGTGTCAGAACAGGCTGTTTTAAACACAAAAAGAAGGTTTGCGGCTTGTAAAGGAGAGTCTACACAACGTGGAGACGTGCTTCTAGCTGTTTCGACTATGAACGAACATTCGCCGACACTCCCACCCCCTCCAAAAGACTGTCATCCGACCCATGCCTATGATCTTAATGACCCAGTTGACTTGCTCCAGTTTTTCCTATATAAAACGCATGTACCCTATGTAATTGTAAAAGCCGATGAGAATTACCGAAAACAGCTGTTCGCATAACTGACTTCTTATGAATCCCATGGGAATCTGGAAACGATATGAACGGTCTGTCTATCACACAAATACTTGTGCAAATATTTGTGTAGCCGTAATATAGACTACACAACATGTCGCTCGCGTCCAGGTGGCTGAAAACACAAGTCGCTTGTACAGGGGCAGGTAGAAGACGCACAACATCTCAAAAGAACCGCACCACCAACAGTTTACGGTGCATTTTTTACGAACCTTCGGAGCAACCAGAAAAGTATCTCCCATCTGCTGAGATTTGGGGTAATAGTCATCGTAATCACCCTCACTGTTCTGATTCCGACGTTATCTCCGTTATCATTATTCTCACGCTTTTCGACTTTAGCGTCCATCTGCTTAATCACATAAGCTGTGACTTCCATTCCGTGGATCGTTGCTTCGATGCTTGAAATAACTTGCGTGTTCATATGTGGGTACAGTGAACTAAATGAATACCCAGAGAGCATTATACGCTCTGTGACCTCTATCATTATGGTCAGATTCAATGGGAAGCTAACTGTTTTTTTTTCCAGAGTAGTGGTTCACTAGTATGAAACACTGATAATGATTGGCAGTTTCTTTTGGGATCCAAATTAAAACATTATTTGCTAAACCCGAGAGATCGCTGGGTCAAACAGTGCAATCTCCTGAGTACTCCTCTTTAAAAATATCACTGCTACTAGGCTTACGTTGTCATCCGGAAGAGCAGTGATAAAGAAGCCATCTCAAGACTGGTTATTAGAAAAGCTGACGCTTACATAAGTCCACTCAGTGTAATCGGTGATCGATTGCCCCAAATTGGTCTTCGATTGCATGGCCCCCTTAAGTAAATCAACAGCTGCTACATCTCAGAGACTCCACCTGGCTACTTATCTCCAACTCTGAGACTGTTGAAGCTCCGTGTACTCAGTATGCTACCGTCCTCGCTGGTGGCACGCAGAGTAAATAAGCATTGAGCAAAAGTACAGGCAATGAGGCGACTTTCGATCACACCAAGAGCAACATATGAATCAAGCCGCTTTATTACAGGGCAGATAAGTTATTGACAGGATGAAATATCAACCTGTGTTGAACCGCTATTCCACTGGTTTCAGCCTTCCTATTTTACTGACTGATGAACAACACTGTGGAGAGGTGGTGTTGCCTCGCAGATGCGCAAGGGTGGTAATCGTGTTAATAATGGTAACCCTCTTCTGGTAGCCTTGTTATCGTGTCTCCAGAGTCATACAGAGCATTGAAGACAAAAAAAATCTGGCTGTATTCAGTGCTTGGTAATACCACAACAGTAGGGTTTGAGAACTGGTCTCTAGCATACCACCAACACATTGATCACGAACGTTACCTCCACAACAGCAAATGTATAATCGTCCAAAACGTGGATTTCCAGATCCTAGACCACACTAATACGTTCGATGAAGTAAGCCACCACATTCTTAGGTGAGCACTGCGGAGAGAAGGGCTGAGAATGGGAATATGGATATAGTTATGATTTCTAAAAAAAAACAGAACGAGAAAACCGTCCACTCCGCCTCACGTGCCTATCCCACTTAGTAAGGCCCCATTTTTGGTCCACTGCTATTCTTACTGTTGGAAAATGACTCCAGTAGTTATCATCTATTCCTCAGTTCTCACCTACGATGTGGAGTAGTTAGCAATCCATACAGAGTGTGGGCAACTCTCAAGACCATGTTACGCGGAACACTCGATAATCAACTCCTGTTCAACAACTAAAAGTTACGTTATCCACATCCGAAGTAACGACCCCAAAAGAGTATATTGATGGAAGTTAAGCATAACAGTCACACGTGAAATTGCATAATCATTAATATTCCAATGTTGGTCAAAGAAGGATAGCTCCTAATACCGAATAGAACGTTGGTAAAAGTCTCAGAACCGTGTTCTGTTTGTCTCTTCAGTACATTAATGAGACCATTAATGGGGGTCAACATACAGGTTTGTTCATCACTTGAAAAAAGGATAACCTCACTTGAGACTGCTCGCTCAGAAGAAGAACGCGTCGTAAAATAGTCTTCCAAATGAACTATAAAAATCTAAGAAATGGCCCCGTCATAGCTTGTAGAACAGTGGACTCCCAATCTTATTAATATAGCTCCCGACCAGGTTAGTAAAACGATATGCGCCTGAGGTCATCGGTACAAATCGATCACACCACCAAAACTCTTCTTATGCGACAGACATGATTTGCTCGTCAGTGTCTGTGCACTTTGGAAATTGCCGGCAGGGAAACTTGTGTCAGAGCAGTCGCTAGAAACATTTGTCGTTGGATACCTGAATACGACAATGGTGGCCAACGCCTGTTGGTTACTCTTAGATTTGAACTACAACACAATCAATCTCCTTAATTTTAGTTACATTAGTATTAATTGTTTGTACAGCTATGTCACAATCAGGTTTGCTTAAACCACCCAAATCCACCAAAGTATTTGACAGAGCTCCGGAACACAGAGAAACGCTCTTCGGCTCAACGTTTAGTAAGACGTATATGTAACCAAAATGAGATGCTAAATACGTTGGTGATCCCCACCATGTGGGTCGTATATGCTTGTCAGTTGAAGAGGGCAGATTTCGGCCTCCTGATGCAGCCGACCTTTTTCTGGACACATTGGAATCTGTTCACTGATCTCTATATTCAGACTTTTCTGTTTTTTGTAAGTGGCAGAAGCCAGAACAAAACCAGAAGTTGTTAATTACCCGGAGCGGGACTTGAGCACCCTGGTTCCCCCTATCAAATGATGCCGATAATTACTTTGACCTCAGTATTACGTGAAGTTGAGCAGAGTAACAACTTAAGAGTTACTTCAAATGTCTCGTAAGCCCAAACTCAACCAACTACGATAAACTTCTCCCTAAGGCACTAATATTAAACAAAAATTTGTCCTGATCTTGGAATTCACTTTTTGACCAAGTTTGTTTCTATAACGGAAGAAAGAAAAATGGCTTCTCAAAACGAATCGCTAGTGCACCTCCTTCTCTCGAAGACATCGTGCGCATCTAGCTTCTTCTGAATATTACCCGGTTGAAAACTACTGTACTGGCCCGTAGAAAGTTAATCATATTCTTGTCACTGCTAAGTACATATGATGCAACAGTTGCCCATAGTTCTAAACTCAACAAATCCGCGCATCAAACTGACATCAGAAGAAAAACATTCAAACCAACTTCTAGGCCTAAACATTCAATCAAAACCGCCCGCCAACCAGCAGCCAAACGTTTTCACTTACAACCGCTGGATATGAGTTGGCGACAACCTTTTCAATCACAGTGCAATTCAGTGAGCCTCAAAACATGAAACGAGGTCGGATCCGAATGAGCTACTCAACTAGTTTACGAATGCACGTTTTATTCACCAGAAGTGTTGGAACAGCCCAAGAGAATAAGGCCCTGTGTAATTCTCACTAGTGAAAACCATACGACAATGAAAGCCAAGATTACGCGCATTGACCCCGTGTGTTGTAAACGACCCTGGAAAATGGAATGAAAAGAGAGAGCACATCAAATTGGCGACGCACGGAGTGAATTGTGCTTCTAGTTCCCAGATGGATATCAGAAACTGACGACCTGGATAAAACAAAAGTGAGCAACAAACCAAACCCAAAATTTACCGTGTGCACTATCAAAAGAAGAGCCGGTTGTCCCGCGGGGTCACAGACCCATTAACAGTGCAGTCAACAGTGTATCTAGCTCAGGACATATGCCGACTTTAGTCAACACCCACATACGTGAATACGCGCCTAACCACATGGTCCCAGGTGACTATCTATCCAAACACTCCCCGATGACCACTTGAGCCATCACCAACGGGTCGGTTCAATGTAAAGACGCTCAGGTGACATATTCAAGCGGAACAACACTGCGATTCAAGTAATCCCCGATAGATTCATGTGTTAACATCAGCAATGTGACAACAGAAAAGTGAAACCTTCCCCACAAGACCGTTACAATAAACATTGGAGCTCGCATGACCATATCAACAACAAACTAACGAAACTTACCGTAAGAGCTCACCTTCGTGCTCCCTGCGGCGAAATTGTCCCAGACTTTCTATCTTGTGTACAATGCACAGAGTAAAGTCATCCTGTAGTGTTACATACATTATAAAATGCCATCGCGCAAGCTTAATCGTATTTATGTCGCAGTCCGGTTTGGAAATCTTACTGATCTTCGATCAACTAGTGCTGACAACCTAGGCCGGTGATGTAAAGCGCCTTTCCCTTGCCAAACGTTCTAATACGGCTCAACTGCTAGACCTTGGTTTCTGCTATGCGGCTTCCCCTAGTCTACTTGCGCGGAGACAAGAAGGACACGGTTGCGGAAAACACGCTGTATTGCCAAAAACCAGTTGGACAAAATGAATAAAATGCCTGTAAATATATATCATGAAATAGAGGCCAAATATGGACATTTACTTGTTGAATCACTGTCTGCTTGTTTAGATTACTTGGCTTCCAAGTGGCCAAGTAAGGCCATTTCCTGGAATTGATATGTTCGCCGAGCTTGGCATTTAGGTTGCAATCGTTTCATCACCAAGCGAGGTGACATCATCAGTCCATGGGTGTTTCAGCGTATAGTTTTGAAACACTCACGCATTGATGATGTCACCTCGCTTGGTGATGAAACGTTTGCAACCTAAATGCCAAGTTCGGCGAACATATCAATACCAAAACCATCAACCCGAGCTACGAACAACACCACCACTGTTCCCAACCATCACAAAGGCCATTTCCATAGGCGTTAATTTCTCGGGCTGGCATGACACCCACGCTCACTTGCGCGTATCCACCTGTCGCGACACACGCTCACTTTCACGTCTGCTGCTTGTTGGTCCGACGTGCCCCTCAGTGCTTTGTTGCTGTCTGATTTCATCAGCCGTCACCAATGTCCTGACTGGATTGTTTTGGTGAATTGGCCTCCTAACAGCCCATCAGAGTACTGACCATGACCCCAAACAACGGCCGGTGCACCATCACCAAGCAACACCTGAAATCGTTAAGGGAACTTAAGCGAAAAACAGTAATACTTAAGCTGAATAAGGGCTATGGGGCCGTCATTTAAGACAAGTACGCGTAAACGTCAATACCAGATAACAACGGTGTTTCAGCGAGTGAAGAGGGTGGACAACGTCACCCAAATAAAAAACCCCATAGGGCAAAATTTGCAACTGCCCTTACAGTTACAATGCAGAAATTTCTAAAGTCAAGTGCATTATCAAAACTCTAATCTTATGGTATGCTGGAAAGGCACGAAATCTGCAGCGGCACTCAGGTAGACAGACTGTCCACACCACAAATTGGCACGCTGGCTAACAGCTATCCTACCTCCATGGAAACAATTTCAGGCACATTCTACTAAACATTCTTTGGAATTAACCAGCGAACTAGACAAACTCAATCTTGCTAACAAACTAATGTATTCTGTAGACCTTCAGTCACCGTTCACCAATGTCACGCTGAACAAAGCGATCGATCATACTCATGAGCTCGTCGAATTAAATATCACATTGTCACTCCCCACCGAGATATCGAAGGAAACCTCGCTGTTCTGCAATAAAAATGTCAGTTTCGCTTTCCTGAGCATTTTTGCTATCAAATAGATGGAGCATCAATGGGAAGTCCACTAGGTCCCATCACAACAGACTTTCACGCTGAAAGCTGAGCAACAGCTACCGACATAGTAAGCTTATACTATGGCAAGTATTACTATTCAGCCAGTTCATAAAAAGTAATGGACAACCAGGTGCAACGCCTGAATAGTTATCAACCTGCCCTGACGTACTTACAAGTCGCCGAGAAGGTGCTTCGATTAGAAGAGCTGTTTGCAGGAGACCCATTTGATCCGTTCAATATTGTACTCACGACTAGATTTGATAAATTTCGCTCAACAACCAAATGTTTACCTACAAAAAGTTCACGGGAAAGCACGGTAGGCAATGTGTACCATCCGAAGAGTCAATCACTGCAGAAAAGGATCTTTTTACGGGTGATTACATCATGCACCAAACGACACGATTCAAAAATTAAATTAAGAGGTTATTTAGTGTAATCAAGCAGACTCACAAGATACCAGTGCCTTCAATCGAAACAGATCGAACTCTAGGTGCCGTCACATAATGCTGACTTACTTGAATGTTACTGCGAGGAAATTTGCATAGGTGGCATCGAAAGATGCTCGATCTCCAGGGTGAAGAGAAATTTGCCTTAATGAGTGCAAAAGTCCGTGTTAACCGAGTACGGTAATGTTGCTAAAACATGTAAACTGCCAGTTTCATTAGTCGGTGGACACGTCCTGACTACTGGTCACGCTATCAAACTAGTTTATACATTCGGAAACCTGATGCGCCGTTCCAATTCAGAATTCTTGCGGTTTACTAACGTGGATGCAATTAATCGACCCAAACCAGCTCCCTGTGTTCAGAAATAACCGTTCGTGAACCTGTCCCTCCTCGGGATTTGTAGACCATCCTAAAACCGCTGACCGATTCTACACTGCCCTACTTGTTTTCTATAAAAAAAGGCCGACTCATGTTGATAGAAATTTGGTATTGGTGAGTCAGTACGAAATGGCTGCATCCACCATCATTCGTGTTTCGTTTTCTCAAAGTTCTGAAGGGAACTGCGTTTTCAATACATATTTTCACTAAAACAGTTGTGCATCCACCTTATAAGTTTGTTTGAACATGTGTACCATGGTGTGCCTAGGAGCGTGTTCCGTGAGTGACTGCAAGAACGGACTACTTGAAATTCCTGACCCCTATCCGCTTGAGTTTTGAAGACCCTGATGGCAAGTGATTCTGATGAATCTTCTCCTTACTAATGGATTTATAGGACATTTTTACAGGTTAAGGATCGACAGCAAGAGATCAGAGAAATAAGCTTTACAAGATCTAGCAACGGAATCTCACAGCAGCAGCATCATAGTTAAAGAAAACGACACACTAGTGGCTCTCATTGGCGCTTCACCACCACGAAGAGATCATTCTGTATGTAGGAAAAAAGACAAGGACCTCAGTAGTAGAAACAGTGAGGCGTATACTTGAACATCCAAAACCAAGGTGTCTACAGTTTGCAAGCAAACAACCGAACTGTATGTGGAAGTAAGGCACCATCAGCCGCACAGATTACAACATTCACTGCTCCGCATCATCAACTGAACGTACTTCACAGAAGGCTCTGCCAAACAACAACATTCACGCCACTGAGCCCGATTGGACTTCATGTCGTCTGGATTCTTCAGCCATCGACTATGTGAGTCGGCAGGGACCCAGTCCGGGACACCAATCCGACATACAGCGGCCAACACATTGGTGGACGACTTCATTCCCCTACGCCAGTTCATTACTTGTCTACCTTGCGCCAGACGTCAGTCGGCCGCAGCAGCGACAAAATTTACGGTGTGGCAGACGGTTAGCAGGGCCTCTTGGTGCATAACCTACACATCTAAGTTTATTAAGACTTGAAAAGTCAACTCGTTTGGCAGTCACTACCATATACCAGCTTCTCAACCTGTGTTGCCTACTTCATGATGCCAACCGGCGCTACTGGTTGAACGCAAACATTAACCTTCAAATACCTGAGGATAGTTGATGTCGTCTACGTTGAGCGACTAAGTTTCGCAACCGAAAAATGATAGCCCACATGGTCGCCACACACGACTCTTAAACACTAGAGTTATCTCTGTCGCCAGAGATTTCCCAGACTGGCAAATATCGAACTGGCTCTGAAGATACGTGCTTTTGTTTCATTCCCTATGACTCCACCACCAGATATTCAACTTCCTAGGCATAAAAACCACCGGACGACATCCACAGCCTCATTATACAACAGTAAGTCTACGCAAGTACAAACCATGGAGAGGCGCTTTACATGTTGGGACTGAAAAACGCATTCACAAATACCTAGTAGAGTGTGACATAGCGTCTAGGATTGTCTGAACCGTTTAAAAAATACCAAACGCCTTGACGTTAGCACAGTCAAGATCAGTCAGTCTTTCATTGGGTGGGAAGTCCACGCTGACAGCAGACAGGATTCTGTTATTTAGTCTAAGGCAAAATTTCAAAAAACCGGTGAACGTAGACATCCTTGGCGCACGCCGCACCTAGCGCAAAAACTGTCAGACAGTTCACTGCAAACCATTCAATGCGCTGACAGTACATTCAAATATTTGGTCCGTACACCTCCGCATTTAAGCTGCTCTAAAAGTGTGGATACAGCCACTTAGTCGAACGCACCCTTATGGTCCAGAAAAACGGTAACTGTTGGCCGGTGGTACATATGACGTTGATGCACAACTTGGCGAGGAGTAGAAGTTTGACCAATACTTCCTCATCTATGATGAACTCTATCTGATCCTCCCCATTGTTAAGTTGCGTACTCTGCGGAGGTTAGGTCAAGTACGCCGTATGCTGTTTGTGCCCAAACTTCACTTGGCATTATTCAGCAAGCTCACTGACGACTGGGTGAAACCAAGATGGCGATGACGTGGTTACTAAATCTGTTGTCACCATCCGTGCCGTTTGGTACAGTGATCAGGGACCTCGTGCTAACTCACGTTGCTGTTAGGAAACGGCATCCGAGACGATCGCGTGCAGCAGCCCTTTGGCGTGTCCACATCCACAACGTTTTCCGTTTCTCTATTTAGCAGTACCGTATCAAGGTTCTTGCTTCTATTCCGGAAATCTTTTTTTAAAACTTTCATAGACCCTATTGTAGCTCAGGCCTGCACACTATCCAGCCAGTTTCCCGATCGATTGTGGTTGAATTAATGAGTGAGCCTGTAGTATTGTGGGTTCATGGGACAGAGTAACATTATCACCACTTTCAGGTTTAGCCCGTACGCGTGAGTACAACGGCCCGACTTGCCGTTGGTACCGAAAGCCGTCCACGGTAATGAAGAAGGAAAACGTGTGCTAACTTGCTTTCCCCTACTTTTGCAAGAGAAATAAAATGAACGAACAAGTATTTGAGTTTCACTAAACAGAAGAATCAGTATCTTTGCGGACAAGAGCCCGCTACCGACCGCGGCACAATACCACGTCAGAAAGCGTTAACCTGCTGTACGGATGACCACGAACTTCAAAAACAGGTAGACAATATCCGCCAACCAGGCTCAGCGGGATGGTCAAGACTCATATAGTCCACAACTACGTCAACACCTTGCCATCTTACGACTTTTCCCAATCAATAGCCACTTGAATAATGCATGGTGTGGTAGACGCTCTGTCAGCATATGGAGTGCGTGATTCAACCAGCGTACTCCGAGCACTGTCACCAACTAGGTCATACGTCGCGAATTTTTACACTTCTCAAATGTGTTCATACGCAGTATCGCTTTGCTCACAAACTCAATCCGTTTAATAAAAGCTAAGTGGCGGAAACGAAGGTGATCAAATACTGGAGGTCTGTGTGAACCCTTTGCACGAATAAGCCAGGTATCTGATCCACAGAACAAAAGTGAACGCATACGCACATTGTTATCCTTGCTCTTAACCAGCAAATGGGTGCCTCTGAGACACCAATAGAGACGTACGTTAGCGAATGCACTACTATCCATATGGATACCTCGTCGTGCTGACCAGATGAGACGACTCAGATGGGTGAAACGATCAGCAATCTCCAGCGGCCTGTCAGCGACAACAAAGACAGGGTGTCCGCCAACCCAATCTTATAAAAACATCGCAATTTGTAGGTAGACAGTGCACACCATTCAGACCAGCCACACAGTTTAACCGGTTCAGTACGGTCTGCATATTCACTGCAGGAAAAAAATGAGTATTCCAATGTCATCCGCACACTCCATATTAGTCACCTTGCTAGCCGATAGAAGCTCCACTCCGAGATCCTCGGAGCTCCTAGATGCTTCCTGTACAGAACTCCACTACAAAAACTAAAAGTGGGAAGCCGGATAGCCGTATCGAGCGCCGCTTGACGTGGTTCACGGCCAACAAAACAGAGTACTACATTACAAGCTTCTGGCGGTAATACAGCAGAAGCAGAAGACCGGCTACACTGCTACGCCCAAACCTCTGAGCTTATTTTGAATAAGTCATCTGCGACGCCAGTGGCTTCATCGACAGATGGACGCTCAGGACCAATAGCACCGATAAGCTTGAACAGTATACAAGCGTTCCTAAGATCACAGTTCAACCTGGAGCACTTGTGTGCACTCCGATCATACACTGCTATGTGCCAAGTTCGCTTTGAGTGTGACGCATTTGAAGTAGATGGGAAACAGGTACTTTAAGCTAAAGAGTGTGCGCTTGTCCCTAGTCTAGGTCCTCACCCACTAGAAGACACTGAAGTACACTGGACACATACGGCATGCAACACACGAGTGTGATATGGGCCGGTGTGGCATTACTACTCGTTCAGTGGCCAAACCTTGGATCTCTATGCAATCACTGGGACTTCTCGACGCTTGCCGGAATATCCCATCCAGCAGTGAGTACAACTTGACTTGCAAAGTTACTCGCCTGGAGCTCCGGAAGCAAATCCAAGAGGATCACGAGGCCTGGTGGACGCAACATGCTATTGACATGGAACAAGTCGCTGCTAACGGGAACTCTCAAAAGCTTTTCCATCTAATCCGAGCAACTGGTTACGAGATGCCAAGTGCGAGTGAGATAATCTGCGAAGTCATAACCCCCAATGACGCTTAAGACGCTCGACCGAACACTTCCAGTAACGGTCAAACCAACCACCCGCGCTACTGACTAAGCCACCGGGCTTTGCTTATGCCCATTGGTCTGCTGACGTTTGTCCGCCTTCGGAGACAGAAGTCACTCTCAAGATCAAGTTTCTCCAATGCCATACGGCACCTGTCCCAGAAGAGCCCCCCCTGCTATTTTTTCACAAGGAGTCCCAGTCTCAGTTAACGGGCAGACGGCTCTGCTCCAGAAACTCTGGATCAGTGAGGCCGTCCCACACGACTGAGGCTTGGCTAACATTGTCCTCATTTTCAAAAAGGGCCCATACAGTTCGTGTGCAAATCGCCGAGGGATTCACCTGATTTTTATTATGTCAAAGTTGCACACAACCATTGTACCTCAAACTATGCGTGGCTGAATTGATCACAACTTCAAACTACCAAACGACTGAACTCCACCATTCATAGAGAAGGCCTACGGTTGTCTTGAATATTATAGGGACCTTCGATTAGAGGAACGGCATATCTTACAAGTACTTGAACACTGTGAAGTCAACTTACTGTCACACCTCCGGCGAGGTGAGGGCTTATGGCGGCGTACCACCGACCTTTAGCTTCCCAAGTGGGGTGCGACAAGGTTGCGCAGCTTCTCCGTTCTTATTTAATTTTGCAGTAGATAAGATCCTACAATGTGCCCTAACAAACTGCAAAAATGATGGTGGATTTTCTCCCAGACACTCGACTTTCAGATACAGTGCGTAGACGACATGGCGCTAATTTGTAAGGGCTCACAGAGAGCCCTAATTCAAACCTTTTACAGAACGGCGTTTTCATTGAGTGTCAGCTGATGGTCTGATAGGTTATGTGTAGGTTCGACGCTTTGTTTCCAGGGCAGACTGAGGCGCTCACAGGGAGCCCTATATATATATATATATATATATATATATATATATAATGTTTGAATTATGCGGACGCGTCTACCACACAAGTCATCGCATGTTTCGAATCAGGGCTAAAACGCAGTGGTCTAGATAAGCAAATGCAGCAGTCTGTCAGGACAAAAATGTGCAAACAGCTGACCAATCCAAAATCAACAAATATCTTGATAACAAATGAAAGTAAAGCGCTGAAGACACTTAGGAAGAACGACCAAATTGTCATTCTACCCACAGACAAAGCAACGCCATAGCTATATTGAAAAGACAAGAGTATAAAAAAGTGAAACATCTCCTAAAAGACTTCACAACGTATGAACATGTCGCAGGGGAACCTACGAAAAGTCTGATGGCTCGGATCACCAAAACTGTGACAGCTCTCAAGAAAAAGAAATCACTCACAGAGGAACAGGATAAACACCTTAGACCAATTGAGGGACCAGTGCCACGAGTATACGGGCTACCAAAGGTCCACAAGGATCAAATACCAGTGAGACCAATCGTTGCTTCCAGGACGGCCCCAAACTACAAATTGGCGAAGTTCCTCTTTCGTATTCTCCGACCGTGTTTACCTCACGACAACCACGACGCAAACAGCTCAGCAGATTTCCTGAGACAGATTAAGGACTTAGAATTGGAAGATGACGCACTGGTTTCCTTCGATGTGACCTCGATTTTCACTGATATACAGAAGGAACTTGCGATAGACAGTATGAAGCATCTTATAAGTAAGGATGACAACCTCCGCAGTAGAACGAATCTCTCTCCAAAGGAATTGATTCAATTAGTGGAGCTCTGCATGGGGACTTACCTACAATTTGACGGTCGAATCTACTGGCAGAAGAGAGGCACACCAATGGGCTCACCCATATCAGGATTGCTCGCTGACGCCGTAATCAAACGCTTCGAATCTGAAGCTTTCCACACATTCCAACCTAAGGTGTGGCTCCGATATGTGGATGATACGTTTGTTGTTTTACCTCAGACCCAGCGTGACCAGTTTCACAACTGTCTGAATAACGTAATAGATGGGATAACCTTTACACGCGAGAAAGAAGAGAACTCACGCCTGGCGTTTCTCGATGTACTGATCATAAGACGACTTGATGGCAAGCTTTAAACCACTGTCTATCGTAAACCGACAACAACTGATGTCATCCTCAGATTCGACAGCAATCATCCAGTAAGTCAACTCAAAAGCTGTCTGCCAACATTATTTCGACGTGCAGACACGCACTGTAGCTCGCCCGAACTCAGAAGACAAGAACGAAAACACTTGTTCAAACTGTTCGCTTTCAACGAGTACCCCAGTAGTTTCATAAAGGCATCTATCAGAGGGTCCACAAAAACCGAATGTACAGAACCCAAAACGCGAATGACTGCCGTATATTCAGGGCACATCTGAAACAGTACAAAGGATGCTGCAACCACTGAACATCCAAATATCACACAAGCCAAACTCCACACCGTTCAATTCTGGTGAACGCCATGTCAGGCCTCGGGTGTGACCAACAGTATGCGGGGGGGGGGACAGGCAAACAGCTGCGCACACGCGTGCACGAACACAAATTAGCAATGCGACGATCCAACCCTAGATCCCAAATGTGGCACCACTACGCGGACACAGGTCACGAGGTCAACATAGACCATGCAAAAGTGGTCGCGCGGGCGAAAATGAAAGGGGAACGACTTGTACTCGAAGTCTCTATTCGCGGAATTCGTTCAATCGACACGTTGACATAGACAGCCACTACGTCAGCATCGTTGACGGTGAAACAAAAAGCGATCGAAGATAGACGGACACGGTGAGCGGTAGAACAACCTCATTCCGACACACTTATTTGTTTGATAACGGATCCTAGTGTGGATTTGAAACGTCACAATAAATCGTTCACCACTCAGTGCTTACCCTCTTTTTCGATTAATTTAAATATATATGCAGTAATTTACAAAGGGGCACGAACTGAGTGGTGAACGATTCATTGTGACGTTTCAAATCTACACTAGGATCCGCTATCGAACAAGTAAATGTGTCCGAATGAGATTGTTCTTCCGCTCACCGTGTCCGCCAGTCGGTCTGTCTTCGCTCGTTTTTCGTCTCAGTGTCAACGATGCCGACTTGGCAGCCGTCTATGTCAACAAGTCGACTGAACGAATTCCGCGAAGGGAGCTTCCAATACGAGCGGTTCCCCTTTCATCCTTGCCCGCTCGACCGCCTTCGCATGACCCATGTTGACCTCGTTACCTCTGTCCGCGTAGTGGTGCCACAGTTGTGATCTAGGGTCGGCTCGTCGAATCGCTAATTCGTGTTCGTGCACGCATGTGCGCAGCTGTTTGCCCGTATCCCCCACATACTGTTGGTCACACCCGAGGCCTGAAATGGCGTAGACCACGCAAGACTGTTCGTGTGGTTTTATATGATCCTTGGCGTTCAGAATTGAACGGTGTGGAGTTTGGCTTGTGTGGTATTTGGATGTTCAATGGTTGCAGCATCCTTTGTACTGGTTAAGATGTGCCCTGAATATACGGCAGTCATTCGCGTTTTGGGTTCTGTACATTCGGTTTTTGTGGACCCTCTGATAGATGCCTTTATGAAACTACTGGGGTACCCGTTGAAAGCGAACAGTTTGAACAGCTGTTTTTGTTCGTTTTGTTCGGTTGAGCCATAGTGTGTGTCTGCACGTCGAAATAGTGTTCGAAAGCATCTTTTAAGTTAACAGACTGGTTGACTGCTATCGAACCTGAGAATGACACCAGCTGTCGGTCTACGATAGATATTAGTTTCAGGCTTGCCATCTGGTCAACTTATGATCGATACATCGAGAAACGCCAGGCGTGAATTTTCCTATTCTTCGCGTGTAAAGATTATTCCATCTACCACAACCGTGGAAGTGGTCAAGGTGAGTCCGAGGTAAAACAACAAATGTGTCACCCACATACGGAAGCCACACCTTGGGCTTGAATGTCTGAAAGACTTCAAACTCGGAGTGTTTTATTACGGCGTTTGTAAGTAATCCCGATATAGGTGAGCCCAGTGTTGTGCCTCTCCTGCAAGTAGACTCGGCCGTCAAACAGCAGCTAAGTCTTCATGCAGAGTTCCACTAACTGAATCAATTATTTTGGAGAAAAATGCGTCCCACTGCGGAGGCTGTCATCCTCACTTATCAGGTGCGTTAAACTTTATTGCAATTTTCTTCGGTGTTACTGAAAAGCGACGCAATATTGAAGAAAACTAATACATCGTCATATTCAAATTCCAGGTCCTTAACCCGTCTCAAGAGATCTGCTCAACTGTTTGCATCAGGATTGTCGTAGGGCAAACATGGCCGGAGAATACGGAAGAGAAACTTCGCGAATTGGTAGTTTGGAGCCGTCCTGGATGCAATAATTGGTCTCAATGGTATTCGAAACTTGTGGACATTTGGTAACCCGTATGATCGTTGCACTGTTCCCTCAACCGGTCCATGGTGTTTACCTTGTTCCTCTGTGTGACTCCTTTATCATAAGCGCTAAGTATATATACATATGTATAGCCTTTTCACTCAATAGGTGCAAGGGGCTGTTGAAGACTGGTAGGGCTCTGCGCTTCCAATCACCTTCGGTGGTGAGCCGTTGGAGGTAGTCGAGAGGTTCATGTAAGTTGAGAGATGCATCAGACCTGGTGGGATGTCTAATGAGATCGAATCATCAACATTATCATCATCATAATAGCCATGAGCCTGACCAAAGGTACTCTGGCTCGGGCCGCCGCTCACCTCAACAGTGACGTGGAATATCCTGGAAGGAAACATTACTACGAAGGTCAATAAAGATTAGAGAAGACTAGGCGGAAGAACTAGAAATGGTATGGATACAGGTACGCCATTGACTGCGACACACCGCCATCTCGGATGGCGTCTCTAACCAGCGGTTTGAGTGATCACGAGGACCCCATCCAGGCAGGCGATGCCTGCCCACTTTGCTCAATGGAGCAGTCAAGGTCTTCATATTTCGTGACCAAGTTGTTGCTTGACCACCACGCGGTTTTACCCAACTGTTGGCGGCCTCACTATATAATGTCCTGTACGGTAAACGCTCAGCTGGCATACGGAGCACGTGACCCAACCATCGCAAGCTGTGCAACGTAACTACTTGACCAATTGATCGCGCATCCCGAACGTTCCGGAATACGCGCCGGCTAACTGCCACGTTGCTCACGCGATCAGCCCACTTAATGTGGGCCAAGTGGCGGAGGCAACGATGGTATCTTGCTTGCGAACAGGCCACGTTTCCGAACCATATAGCATAATGGAACGCACACAGGCATTATATGCCCTTCCTTAAAGCGACAACCGAACGTCTTTTCGACGCCACAGATGACGCAGTTTGGAAAAGGCAACTCATGCCTTGGCTATCCTCGCTGATATCTCATCAGCAATATTACAGGCTGACGAGATA
>QNGE01000618.1:77060-107431 GCA_008508345.1 Paragonimus westermani
ATTGCAGGTAATCCGCTTGAGACTGTGGACAGTTTCGCATACTTGGGTAGCATTATCTCGTCAGCCTGTAATATTGCTGATGAGATATCAGCGAGGATAGCCAAGGCATGAGTTGCCTTTTCCAAACTGCGTCATCTGTGGCGTCGAAAAGACGTTCGGTTGTCGCTTTAAGGAAGGGCATATAATGCCTGTGTGCGTTCCATTATGCTATATGGTTCGGAAACGTGGCCTGTTCGCAAGCAAGATACCATCGTTGCCTCCGCCACTTGGCCCACATTAAGTGGGCTGATCGCGTGAGCAACGCGGCAGTTCGCCGGCGCGTATTCCGGAACGTTCGGGATGCGCGATCAATTGGTCAAGTAGTTACGTTGCACAGCTTGCGATGGTTGGGTCACGTGCTCCGTACGCCAGCTGAGCGTTTACCGTACAGGACATTATATAGTGAGGCCGCCAACAGTTGGGTAAAACCGCGTGGTGGTCAAGCAACAACTTGGTCACGAAATATGAAGACCTTGACTGCTCCATTGAGCAAAGTGGGCAGGCATCGCCTGCCTGGATGGGGTCCTCGTGATCACTCAAACCGCTGGTTAGAGACGCCATCCGAGATGGCGGTGTGTCGCAGTCAATGGCGTACCTGTATCCATACCATTTCTAGTTCTTCCGCCTAGTCTTCTCTAATCTTTATTGACCTTCGTAGTAATGTTTCCTTCCAGGATATTCCACGTCACTGTTGAGGTGAGCGGCGGCCCGAGCCAGAGTACCTTTGGTCAGGCTCATGGCTATTATGATGATTCAATCCTTACCAAGTGGTGAATCACCGGAAAGATTACTTCTGAGGTTGCTGTTTGTACCCCTACACCTTGATGAAAAACAATGCCAAATAAAACTCTACGTTCAGCTGATCAAATTTGACTCGGTTTGTTCTTGGGATTTGTCACAGACCACAGCAGTGGCGCTACAGCCCGTTTTTGAGTGTTGTCCTGTATATCGACAGACAACGGTAAATAAAAACCGATACCTGGGTGATTTTGGCCTCACCTGCACCTCACCTGCACAGATTAGCCATCCCAAAATGTGACCGCACAGGTGGATGTTACGCTCATGCACCGCGCTTATTGTTCCATCGTTTCTTTCGTCCAACCGAGGAGTCAATGATTGCACGATCACATAGCTTAATTACTTCCCTAGCGGTTAAGCCTAAGTGAGAACCACTCATGTATTGTTGTCTACGATGATGAAGATGATGCATAACCGAAAAGGTCTGCGACTACACATGGCGTCGAGCCGGTGGGCTTTAGTTTCGCATGACATCAATAGGGAGTTGGTGGTCGATTACCTTTAAAGGGTGATCCCCTAGATGTAAGTAAACACAATAACACCGCGCACAACCTTATATGCGGTACCACCGCCAGGCGAATACTCACAGGAAAGTTTGTGAAATTTAATCCTTTCTGTTCCACTAACTAATCACATCGAAAGCTCTCATCAGTGCCATTAAAGAAAACCCATCCGGGTTCACGCCGACCTTTGCGGGGCCATCAATTTCACTCCCGCACAATCAGGCTGATTTTTAGTGAGCGGCAAACCCCAATACCGAGTAGTGAGTCCGATCGAGAGTCCTACACTCGTACCGGAGACCGATGCATTGCTCTAATTCGGGAAGGATGTTTACACCATCATTAGCGGTTCGTGTATCTATTTACTTTCGACTCAGAAGGCCTTTCCAGCCCCTTGTCATTCAATTGCAAATTAAAAACGTGTGTGGGGCGGTCAGGCTTTACCAATAACGATGCTGAACTTTATTGTAACAATGTCCGAACTATCGTTCTGCAACGTGGCATATCTGCGCTTGGCACCTCTTTAATGACTGCACTTACCAAATTGCGTATACCCAGGGACCGCTTTTTTGGACCGAAAGATACCCTCCCGCTTGGTTTATTCGAAGATACTGAACAGCCAGCTAGCTCCACCAGCTCGCTGAAAATCGAACCACTCGGACAAGGTAGCGACACGATGAAATGGAAGTTGGTGGCTTTGATCCTCCTAATAATAGCAGAACGATTGTTGTTCTCTCCATCACGTCCAAAGCGCCCGAAACTTCGTGTATGATGTTCCCTTCAGCTAATCTGATGGAAACTTTCTTTCCTAGTCCTAGAAGGTGCACACGGTTATTGATCAAAAGATGTTGGCAATCTACTACAGAATAACGATGTATTTTGCGTACCTCACTCAGCCTGAGTAAGCCATACTGCACTGTTTCACAAACTTCATACTTTTCGTGGGTATAGCAGCAGCTAACGGTGGCTTCACCTCCACGCAAATCACTGTCACCCCATTCGAGTCAACCAGATTCCGTGGCTGTCTTATGAGCAACAGTGTTCCATTCTTGAACTAATTCTCTTGTTAATCTGAATAGACGACGTAGCCACGTCAACCTTTTCACCCCTAACGACTGTCGAAAGCACTGTTGTACCACCAAAACCCCCTTAGGACCGCACACCTACTAAGGGTGAATTAAGTGCTAATCAATAGGTCTCAAACTAACCCTTTTATGAGGCGTAGTCATCTACCTTTAGCACATTTTAACACCGTCTTGTTGGTACTATACGCCAGTCTAAAGCTACAGAGAGAGACTTGCGAGCATCTGCACATTCGTAAAGTTTGCAACTCTGTCTGATAACATCCATCCATTTTTAAATTCGTCTGGGTCGATTTCTTCCTCAGAAGCTCAGATACCAAACCGGTTTCCCCTTTGAAGCTCATCATCCACAGCCCCGCGACCACTGCTTTGATACAGGAAACCAAAGTGCCCTACTTTTGTCGCCAACCTCGTGAACATTTATCACATGGACTTTGTCGATGTTGTCGCTGACTGAAGTCTGGCGCAAGGTAGACAAGTAATGAACTGGCGTAGGGGAATGAAGTCGTCCACCAATGTGTTGGCCGCTGTATGTCGGATTGGTGTCCCGGACTGGGTCCCTGCCGACTCACATAGTCGATGGCTGAAGAATCCAGACGACATGAAGTCCAATCGGGCTCAGTGGCGTGAATGTTGTTGTTTGGCAGAGCCTTCTGTGAAGTACGTTCAGTTGATGATGCGGAGCAGTGAATGTTGTAATCTGTGCGGCTGATGGTGCCTTACTTCCACATACAGTTCGGTTGTTTGTTTACAAAGTGTAGATACTGATACATTGTCTGAACATAGACGCAGCCATATATAGTGGCCAATTCATCTTAGTTTCTCTTCTTAGCCAGGGTCTACTACCTTCTTCATGATTGTATGACAGTTGAGCATCAGTGAGAACCACCAATTCAAATTTAAATATGGTCGTCTATGAGGAGGAGGAAGACGATGACGAAGAGGCACCCAGTTTCGAATGTACTATTACAGAGACAGTTAGAGCGATAGTGAGCCATTATCATTAGTATTGCAGGGATCAAGAACACGAAACTGGACGTCCATTCTCATGAGTACCCTTCACCAGATGCGAGACTTATATATCACATGACAGTTGTTCCGACCATAGAAACGGGCCCAGTCTCCCTCCCCAGTGTCAACCATTGGAGCTGTGACGTTCGTCTTAAAGCCTGTAATGGACACAACAGAATACCAGGTACGATATGTTTGAGAACATATCTCGATCAAAATGGCTGTAATTTCCAGCGAAGTACAAAGCACTTGAAGTCTAAAAGTTTTCATACGCCTGATTTATACTTAGATAACTAAATTCTGCTAAAAATTCAGGGTCCATGAGAACATATCAGGAGCAAATTTCGAAAGCGCTAAAAGCCATATGTTAATAAAAGGTTAGTTAGGCAGGGGGTTTCATGTGTAGGTACACACAAACAAATGGTGGAACAAAGCCAGTCGATACGAAAAAAATGAATTTGGCGAGCAGAGCGTGCCTATTTCCAATTTTGAAAAAAAAGATGCCGCCAGGCTTTCCTTCAGTGTTGATATGGCTTTCCATCTCCATCAGTTTGTCATGAAATGTCTTCTTTTTACCTGTTGTCACAGCACCAGTACTTCTTTTTAAAAGTTTCAGGACACCCTATAAATAAGTTAGGGGTCAACGGGAAAACAGACCGTACCCTAGCAGCCATCGTGAAGTCACTCCCGAAACTCAGACCTCAAACTGCATGACCTTGACCTTCATTCAACTTGTGTAATATTCAGCGGGTCAATCACAGGTCACAGTACACACAATGTCCAACGTTCTCAACGGAGCACAATAAAATCTAATTCACTAAATAGCAAAACCACGAACCAACGAGAAACATGTACTAACACAACTCAGATACCGGAGGTCAATCCGACACCGGCGTTTCCCGGTCCGTAAATAAAACATCAATCAAAACTGTTCTCGCGTTCACCGACCGATGACCTCAGTCTTCGGTTGACCAACTACTCCAACTCGGACCACGGACGCAGCAAGTCCGCGTCTTTGAGGACCTGAAAGGAAGCGGAAGGGAGTGTGTGGGGTAAAACAAAATGGCGGCGCACTGCGTGCTATTACACCCGTGGTGGTTGTGTAACGCGCAACCGAAACCAGCGAGCTCGTACGGACTGAATTTGAGCTGTGTAACGGGGTGTGCTGTTGTGTCGTCCGTGCCGTTTGCGTTCACGATCGTGCAAGAAGTGTGCATGGCTCACCGGACCTTAGGCCCGCGCTTGTTCCCGTTGTTTCCTTTTATGCGACTTGTGTTGGAACACCTAATTCAAAAGAAGGTTGTCCCCTGGTGGGTCCACGTTGCCCGAACGAAGGTCCGTGAATGTTACGGGCATCCAATGTAGAGTCGGTTGGCCTGCAAATTACAGTGGTCATTTCAGCGATTCAGCGACTGATACAGGGGCTTAAAGCAGGAATCCGAAGGTTCCCGAATCCAGCCGGTTTGTTCTGCTCAGTGTCAGCGGGCGTCTGTTCATCTTAGAGGCGACCATTGAAAAAAAGGTGTAGCACAGCTCCTCAGAATTACAGTGAATACCAAAAACAGAGTGAGGTTACTGATGTAATGAAATTTCATATAGATGAGAATCAGGCAAAGCTTTGAAACGAGCCTTGGAAGCGCTATTGACGGCTTCAGAAGAGAAGCTATTCCGGTGTTTATTAATCCTGTAAGTAGAGAACTGTTTTTTCAGGCCAACGACCACAGTGGCAGTCGCACGCTGGACACGGTCAACGGCTAATATGTCTCTTCCGGTCGGTACACATGGCCCGGTTCACATACTCGAGGAGCGGTCTTACATGAACACCGTAATGCCTTAGAAACGCTTTCTTCTCTATGCTGGGGAAAGTGCGCTAAATCATCCATAGGGCGGATAAATCCTTTATTGTCGACATCTGTTGGTGATACGTGAATGACAAGTAGGAGGATAACCAAATGCACACCTTTCTCTGAATCGATTTCCGTGACTACTGTTCCACACTCATTACGGATCATAAAGGCATTCCCAGAATCTCCAACGAGTGACATGTTAGCACACTCGTTGTCATCAACTGTAATACCCCAACCGTAGGACCACCGATTGATCGCGTCGAGATCAATCTGCAGTGGGCTGGGATCAGTGAAATTCGAGATTTTCGGTTCGTCTAGGTATAGGAGGGCGTTACTGGGACTATCGTTCGAAAAGTAGTTGATGTAATCCAGAAATGACAGAGCACCTAGTACTGACCCTTGGAGTACTCCCACAGAAATGAAATATGGATACGAAAGGTCTGATCCTGTCTTCACTCCAAAAGTTCTTTCATCAAGAAAAAGGCAATCCAGCAAATAACACTTCCTTGAGTACCGTAGACTTCCAGTTTGTGTTTCAGGGGGCCGTGTGGGACACCGTCAGAAGCCTTGGCGAAATCAAAGAAGATAGCATCTGAGATCAGACCATTGTCTCTAGCCTCCGTCGGATTATCCAGGAAAATATACATGTTTGTCAAGCATTACCGATGAGGAAACAAGCCATGCTGAGTAGAAGAGAAAAGATAGTTTAATAAGAAGTGATCGAGGATGGCACGCTTTAATGGGCGCTCTATCATCTTGCATAGAATGCTAGTAAGGCTGATTGGCCGATAACCGGGGAGTGCTGGTGGTCCACTTTAAATATGGGTGTGCCCGTCGCCCATTTCTATGCACTAGGGAGGATCCCAGTTTGGAGTGTTTGCTTAAACAGCTTATTAGGGAGTCCTGCTTGACTAGCAGCTGCTCCCCTGGGAATTCTGGGATAGGTTTTGCTGGGATTCATTGCACTCTATGAATCAACCTTCAATAAAAGTTCATCAACATCTAGCACACGAAACTCAGCAGCAGCGAGTGACTGTCGGAAATCCTGAAGCGATATGATAATGTGCCAAATGGGCGGCGCAAACTTTTGAGCTGTCGAGTAGCACCCCCTGAATAACTCGGCCACAATTATAGAGTCGGATGAAGTCTCCCCGTCGGGCAGTCGTAAATAAAGAGCTGGAGTTTTGTTCTTTCGTGGCCTTCGCGTAAGTCTGAACGAGAAGTTTTCGGTTTGGCTGGCTCGAAGCTTGGTTTCGCCACAGATTTCCGGCGGTACCTACTTCGAACACCATGGAACATACTGAGGCCATCCGAGTATCTCGTAAGCTCACGCTTCGAAAGTAAATGGGAATGGTCATCGAGGCGGGCCCTGCAATGCGTGGGATGAGTGGCCGATAAGAGAGAACGCACAGTTTGTGCAGTACAAAAAACTGCCCGCTCTCTGAATGGTGTCTAAATCTGCGCGGTGGTTCTGGTCTAAGGAAACATGGTCGAGGAGAAGTGAACCCATGCAGCGTCTCAAACCGTTAAAATCAGCCTGATTAGGATATCGAACTATGTGCTTTTGTTGGTGGTTGTGAACCCTAACGAATGAGACCAAAGGCTAGCACAGAGTGGCCACCATGTACAAGCGGTGTTTTGATTATCAATTCATCTGCCAGGTGGCTCTAATCAGTGAGGACTGGGTAGAGCAGAGATTAAATCTTACCAGAGCGATGCCGCGTCGTCGCTCTGATATGCTGTGGTTACGCCTTCCTTCATGTCAGCGCTGATGAGGAAGTCGGAATGCTCCTTCACATTCCCGGTAAGAAACTGATATCCAGGTCGTTTTAGATGCATTAACGTCATCTACAATAAGCAGACGGGTAAAATTTCGTAGTCCTGGAAAGTTGTCTAGGTTGACGAAAAGAGTATCGTCGTGGGATACGTCGGATGAATGGGAGCAAGACACCCCCCACTAAGAGTGATTGTTAACCAAGCAATTCTTGTCAAGGCCGCAGAGTGTCAGATTTCTCACAGGACCAAAATCCACTGATAACTGTAGGCGTCGGAATCTACTGGTGAATGGGACTAAGAGGAAACCCCGTTTTCCCCCGGGCAGTGACAACTCCCTGAACCAAATACACCGAAACACTCAGTTTGCTGTCCTAGATATCACTCGTGAGCCAAGGCTCAGTGGTTGCAAACATGTGAGGTTGACTATCATGAATTAACTGTCTGATTTCCGGTGATGTATTGAACAGACAGACCGTTCGTATACGTGCATTTAACAGCTACTTTCTCTTTGGATTTCGCGCGAGAAGAGAGAGAAGAATGCGAGTAAGAGCTTGGGGACGAAATTCTGAGAATTGCTGAGAGTAGTGAAGTTGGACTCGACCAGTTCTGCTGAGTTGTTCTGACGCCCCTGTTTTGTGGCTGCGGGCGCACCATGACCGCTTGGTGTGATCTGAAGATCAACCACATCGTTTTTGCTGTCAAACAGTGATATTACGGTAGAAATAATAGCGAAAAATTGCATCCTAGTTGCCCAGGATTTTAAAAAAATGTGCTTCAAACTAGCACAACACGGAGGAAGGAGTTTCCCCTCGCATGCTTAGCTCCTCATTGGATACATCTACATCGAAAGCCTCCACAACATTCGGGGTCACTTTATTCCTCAAGCTGACCATCCGGTTGATGAAAAAAATGGGTCGACCTTTCAATGTTGATTTGTCCCATCCAGTGTAATCTTCGGCCACTTGAACCTTGTTCCTGTCGCGCCAGGGACAAACGTGGTAGAGCATTTGTTTCGTCGAGACGGACAGTGTTACACGCTTTGATAAGGTCTCCCCCGTATCCTCCGTCGTCCCAGCGTGAACAAGTTCAGCGATCCAGATCGGCCTAGATAGCGCAGACCCTTCTTACCTCGTGACGGTGCGCGCCACGGGATTTTGTGCCCAGCTGAGGACACAGGTTGCTTTTTGCTATATGGCGAACAAACCTAGGCACGAAATTCCAAATGAGGGCAAACCATGGCTACGTTCAGCGGGATAAGCTCCACTGGATAAGGGTTTCCGATCGCGGACTCCAGCCAATATAATGCCCGCCCTGTATGTGGGGTGGACGTGGCACATTGGGCAGGCGGCGTAGCGGTACTAGTGACTTGGGCACCCAAGGTCATCCGTCAATTTTATTCGACCGATTGTCTCTGCGCGTCACTCAGATACCTATGGCGCACTGAAGGACGTTGGAGGGGACATTGCCCTTTATGACTTTCAGCGGCAAGTCCTGCCTTAGCGTCCACCCACAGATTCTTAGAATGTCCCCCGGCCGCACTTACAACCGGTTTTATATTATCTGCATGTAAGTGACATGGGCTGACCAGGTAGTGGAGCAGGTCGGTTATGTATCCCAGGAAGACATTCGTGTTAATCTACCTAGCGGAAAGTCTTCATTCAACAGTACACTTTTCATTCTAACCCCACATGAACTCCTAACCAGAAGCGCTTGAATCCGCTCACAGATTGTGAAGGACAATGCAGTTTCTCGTAGCTGCCGACCCGATTGTCTGTGGTAGAGAGAATTGATGTCTTTCTGGTAGACTTTTCAGCCGGCCTCTTTCGAGAAGAAGCACTAGACTCGAGTTTCGCTCTCATCAGAGCTCGTTGGTAGTGCACCTCCTTGCCACGGCTGGGATTTGAACTCCGGCTATTCCAATCATGAGGCAACCGTGTCAACCACTGCGCCAATGACCTCACATTAGGCACGACCGAATCATCACGTCTGAACGCTCAACCACACTCGCTTGTGAGCAATGATCAGGTTGCCCGATCGTCCCGAGAGGAAAAACAGTAACTGTCCTGTGAACTCCAATCGATAACCACGCGGCCGTGGCAGGAATATTCACTACTGACGAGCTCTAATGGGGGTGAAACCAGTGTCTAGTGCTTTTTTTCGAAAGATGCTGGCTGGAAAGTCAATCTGAATGCGAAGGCTGCGATCAAATGTGAGTTATGGTCAACTTGAAAATAAACCAAATCCAAGACTGCTCATCGGTAGTCTTTCTGGTAGTTTAGAAAGCACACATCGATCGCTATTGCTCTAACGGGCTCCCCCATGATAGTGCTGCAAACATCGACAGTTTGGTAGTGCAATATCGAGCAGCCCCGACTAATTCTTGAGCACGGAAGACTGTGCAAATCATCCACCTTAATTTGCGTTCAAGAATTTCCCTGGTGACATCAGTTGAGCTTACTAGACCGGACGATTATTTCTGGCGAGTGTTGGACCATCATCTTCGAAGATGAGAGTTATGGTGCCCTCAATTTAGTCCCTCACGTATACACTCGCGGTCAAGGTGAGATAAAACAAATGAACAAAAGGTGGTCTCAGGCGTTTAAAGGTGGCCGAGTAAATTTAAGCTTTGTGCTAGTCAACAAGGGTATCAATTACCTGGCTTCAAGGAGCGTAATGTCCTCATCCATCGTGAAAGCGTTCCTGGAGTTAGAATGAGGCTCCGGCATTCCATTGTTAGAGCATTGAACACATTGAGTCTGTGCCACAAGTACGTCCGCTATGACCCGGTCGGTTCATATGACCTCCATGTCAGAGGAAAGTGTGGTCCTGACACCCTTTCTTAAATAGCACTCAGAATGAGCAGGGTTGTGTTTAACGCAGAGTACCAGGTTGGTCCCATACACCAGGGCAGCATTCCCTGCTGCCTTACTTTCTTTGTTCCGAGCTCTTTTTCCTTTGGTTCACTGGTTTCTTACGGAGCTGGGAGTATAAGGCTTGTATAGTTCCACCGCCATCAGGTATCCCAGTAGGAATCGGTAGCACGGGTTGTTCCGTTTCACAGTAGATTCGACCTCGACTTGGTAGTCAAATTGTTGTCCATCCGCTAGGCTCACATGAACTGCTGAACTGGTGAAAGTATGTGATGTGCGTTGGGTGTTGCAGCATCCAGCAGCAGACAAGCACGAGGGGAGGTTGCAGCGTCTTGTTGTATAACAATGAAAATGGATGGCTACGAAGAGGAGAGGAGGAAACGACACAAGAACGAAAGTACCATGGAGGAAGGAAATGACAACAACGAAGGTACATGAGCCAACGGCCAACTTCGGATGACCCAGTCATCTAGCTGTCACTCGAATGCATCGGACGACGGTGCCAGAACAGTCGTTGCCGATCGTGCCTTCCATTTCGAACAGATTTGGATTGCAAAAATATACCGCCTGCCTAAGAGGCTACTACGCGGTGAGTCTGACAAAATTTTTGCTGGGATGGCTTGGGAATTACAGGACTTTGTATGTTAGTATGAAGCTGCCTCTGAAAGACATGTGTGCTAGTGGAAATAGTTCAAGATTTGAAAGACGGCCTTCATACGACAGGCAGGACAAACCCTCAACCCACTCAGTTGCCCGCCTCTGGATAACCTCTAGGGCAGTGACGTCCATCTTTGAGTACGGCGCACGTGTCTGAATGTCTTATTCCAGCAGTAGCCTTCTACTGTGTGATGTAGGTACGTGAGAACCTCTTGACTAATAGACTGGCAAGAACCGTATTGAATATTACCAACCTCCTACTGGCTTTTCATACCAACAGCATATTGTTAGTGCTGAGGGGAGATCTGATGTGGTGGCGGTACCTAGGTCGCGCTCCTGGTGGACACTAACTAGAGTATCGTTACCAATGCGATATTTTTTAACGCTGTAATGATGAACGTGTCGCGCTTCCGACTCGGACCTGTTGAAATGCAATCGATTTTCCACGGCCCACAGGTGCAGAAAATCTAGGTTTCTTTGAAAGACTTCTGCGTTGTTAACGCTGTGTAAAATATGCCAGACTGTCTTATCATCAGCATACAGTACAGCGAGAAAATGGCATACTCCTCAAAGGTCATTAACGTAGGCTGAGGATAATAAAGTACCCACTGTAGAGCTTTGTGATGCACCAGTTGTGGCATTAAATGTCCTGGATAGCTCGCCATTGACTCCAACTGTTTGAATGAGACAGGCTAGGCATTGTGTGAGCCAACAGCGAACTCCACTGCACGAACCCCGTTATCCGATTTGTCAAACAATGTACCGTGTACTGATTGGCTTTATCGAGCGCCTTTGTAAAATTTGAAAGCAGAACCATCTGGCAGATACTTTTAGCAGCCTTTGTTCACGGGTCAGCGGCAATCAGTAGGTTGGTCGCGCATGAATGGGCGTCTCTGAAATCGTGCCGCTCCGGTGAAAATTGAATGAGTAGTCGGACGATCCCCTAGAAAATCATCTACTGTGCTCTCCACCAATTTTGACATGCTTGGTAGTAAGGCAGCTAGTCTGAATTTATTGGTGTTTGTTCGGTCCACACTCTTGTAGATGGGAGAGATGACACCGTGATTCCAGGCGGCTGGAATGCGACCGGTGAAATGTGTTTTGGAGCAAACAAGCAAGCGGTTCCCCCAGCTCATCTGCACAATTTCCCAGCATGGGTGAGGGTGTCTCATCAAGTCCCGGGGAAATTAACGCGTAGCAGAAATAACCTGGTGCGCACGTTTGCTGGGGTGAAGCCAGGGGATAAATTCGAAATGCGATCGGGATAGAAATTCGTGGCGTATGGTTCTATCTCAGCGGAGTTGCTGAAGACAGATGCACACTGATCACTTAACGTCTCACTTGCCACAGAGTCAGAAGTAGTAATTCATGAAGTTCCAGTGAGGAAGGATATGACCGTTTCCGATATGGTCAGGGTAGCCATGTGCCTGGAGGACCCTTCAGGGCAGTTGGCGCTGGATCTCGCAGGTGACACCTGGTGAACCCTGTAGTCGGCGCGTACGGCTGCTGTGCACTGATGACCACGTTCGTATGTCAGGTGTGAGGCGCTACATCTTCTAAGGAGTGCCCCACACGAGGCTCACTTTTTTTCATCAGATGCTTGGTTGGTGGTCTGAAGCAAGACGGACTGCAGGTGTGGCATGGGGTGTGAAGTTGGACAGATTTGGCTGCTGCGGCGTTTAGGCGTAGCATAATACGCTGTAGGTTATCCCCTACGGTGTCACATTCTCCAGGTGGTGACCAGTTAGCTTTAAATAATTTCCTCCGCATCCTTCGAAAGTTTACTTGCTTGAAATCGCATGGAGCTGGCAACAAGGGGTGGGTGATCGTAACGTCGTATACTAGGCGGAAACTGATTGTGGAGTGGTCGATCGCATATATTGGTGAACCAACTTCTGTTATATCCAATATGTGAAATGTGGTAGTCAACACCATGTTTAATTGGGATGGCCTGCGATCTTCTCTCCAACTCGTGGGTTGATCGATGTGCTCAGTGGACCCTGATTGCTTTACAAGACCGTACAAATCAGTGGCGGTATCGGACGGTATTCCATTGGAAAGGCTCGCATGCGAGAAGTTGAGGCCACCTGCGACGATGGCACAACTTACGGGAGTTGTGATGGCACGCCTGATTGCATTTTACGTTCTTTCATCTCATTCTGGGGCTGCAGACGGGACATGATAGATGATGCCGACAACGATGTCTAATAGGTGAGATGTCCTAACGTTTATCCACAGGGACTGTTCAAGAGAAAGCAAAGTTGGGTCTCTGTTCAGAGCTGCGCGTAATTCAGCACTTTCGTAGACTGCCAGTTCCCCACCTCTACTAGCCGGTCGGTCCTTGAGAAAGATCGGACAACCAGGAAGTTACACTTCACGTTCGGATATGTCTGGCGCTAGCCATGCCTCCGCTACACCTACAATCTTGACCTTCTTTGAGTTTACAAGCTATTGCAATTCCTGCGCTTCGTTTCTTGCAGTGAGCACAGTGGCAAGCATACACCATCAGCTAGATACGTGTCCCGGTGTATCCTTATCTGGGGTAGTGTCTGCTTCCAGATATGTAACAGGCACCACCTGGGCTAGGCCTACCATTTTTGAGGCCGGTCGTACGACTATTTGGCCTTGAGGGAGGTGATGGGCTACTGATGACCTCTGCTGGCCTGGCCATCTTGACCACATTTGCCGCCATGAGGTGTATGCCAGTAAAAGGCATTCCACACTCGGAACTTATTCTATCTGCATGGAGGTGGGTGAGTTGTTTTTCAACCTAAACCACCTCCGATTCACAGTTAGCAATATATTTTTTGTAAGGAGGGTGATTCGTAGTGGTCTTGGGGCTGAGATGGGGCTCGAGTGAGCTGGGTGAGGAAGGTCTTCAACAGACCATGCTCCGCTTTCTCCATCGTTCAGGTTAGCTTGGCCCGAACAAACTTTCAGTGGTCAACATCATGCTTGAACGTGAGTAGCGCATCCGCCTTCCACAGCTAATCCACGCTGTGTACAACAAAACCGCACGTTCGATCATACCGGAAAGTGGGTGTTGCAATGCGCCGTTCTTCAAGTCTTCCAAGGAAAGTTAATTTTCGCTCTTAGCTAATAATTACCGAGTCTGGGGAAGGAGAGAACCGTTGAAAGTTTCTCCACGTCGTGTACTGTGTGGCTGAGTGGAACACAGATTTGCGTCGGTCTTGGCTCGTAACCACTACCAAGAATCCTAGTGACCGAAGAAAGATTAATCAGATGGTAATAAGGAAAACACACAATAATAGCCAAACACTCAGCACAAACGGCCAATTCAACATTCTTAATCTTTCACCTCGAAGTCAGATCGACCAGTAGGGAATGTTTTCGAAATGAAGCATCCAAGTTTAATTTTGCAGATGGATGCCGGCCATTGGATGGTAAGATCATCAAACCAAACGGGTACAGTTGAAATTGAGAGTGTGTCAGACGCTGCTAATAGAGAAAATTCACTAGGTACACCATAACCTATAAAATCAAAAATCAAAACAGACGTACTGTGCATGTCCTCGGACTACAATTTCCCCCTAATGTTCTCTACATGCGGCAAGCGGCTAGTCACGAACACACTTGGGATCAACGGTTTACAACAGAACTAAGCGTTCTACAGCGAATTCACAGCTCGACGTCGTGCTAAACATGGAAAGACAAAGTTTCAGTTAAATTTTATCGAACATGGTAATACGTATTCTGATACTAGGCCAATAAGTGGTTTTCCGGTGATATTCAAACATGGTGGACACGCATTCAGCCAGCAATGGAAGGTTGAGATATATCTGAACGAGGAGTAAAAATTTTTGCCTTGTAACCTTCACAAACTTTTGGCGTAAGCGGCGTTTATATAACAGTTAATGATCACAAAACTGGTTGCGGGAAATCATAACGTGTATTAGGGTAGATAATATAACGAGCTTCGACAGACTGTCCAATGTTGCTGAGTTGTTCAGCACCACCGATTAAGCATATGTAATAACGGAGCGGCAAAATTTCGCGCGATATTTACCGACTTTTTTCAGACACTCTATGGTCCGGTTACATATGTATCATTCAGGGGTAAACCGCGCTCGAGAACAGAGTTAGCGCCATATTTGATGGTATCGGTTCTTGTAGCCTTTTGATATCGATACAAGTTCATACTGACTCTAACTGCACCAGGTGCATCATTTCAATTGTGAGAATACTTCGGTACAAAAGAGAATATTGGGACGCACTCTTTTTGGCCGACACATAAAGTCTTCATATCCGTGGTTGTACTTTGGACTGTATTGCAGGTACGTCGCAAACTTAACGACGGTCATGTTGCAGTGCATTCAACCTCGCAGGGCATGAAGTTCACTTTTATATGCCACAGTCATAAAAATTTTTTTACTAGATTTAGCAACGTTCAACACAACTTAAGGATGAGCCGACAGATTAACGTGCGAATGTTCTTCGGAAAGTGCTTCATTAAATTATGGTTGTGGCACAGAGTAGAGTTCCCTTAACGCCCACTGCTCATATATTACCTCATTTAGAAAGCTCAACAGCGGTGCTGTTCATATGCAATTTCTGTTCGTGCTGGGCGAGAGTAATTAACTAGCACTCCACTTACCTAAGAGTGGACATAAGTTTAGTCATCTGGTAGCTACCCATTTGGAAAGTCCTGTTGATACGCGGTCGGATAGTAGGCTCACTAGATTGTACACTTCAGGGTTGGAGCAGGACACTGTAGGTACTAACAGCTACGTAGTACACGTAAATGCCTGAATGTCTGCATATTTGAGTGTCACAACTGCAAGAAGTCCACTAGCAATACTCCTGCTGATACTACTCTTGCAGAGGCACATATCTATACAATCATCGTCATGCGTTCGCCCGCATCATCATTTCGTGCGCCGATACTTTATAAACTGGGCGTATATTCACTTCCTTACTGACGGTCGAAGAAGAATTGAGAGAAGGTCGAAGTATCTGACCGATGACGTTGACTGGGGTACAAGAAGTAGTTGGCTGTAGTGGCCGGACAGAGAAGCTAAGAGCAACAACAAATGAACTGGCCGTAAAAGTAATCGAGGTAACACCAGGGTCCTCCAGCTTTCTCATAATCGCTTCAACCTTCAGAGGGCTCCAACGAATTTGCGACGCGATGGTGTTCAGGTCATTTTCGGCAAGGACTGACCGAAGTAGATAATCGTTAAGCGAATAGGTGGTACTTTGAGAGCCGCAAACGTGAATAACTTTACCTTCACCAACATTGAATTCCAGTCAGAGCGCTTGAAAACAGCCGGACAGAATAGTAAGTCTTTCAAGCGCAATTAAGGGATCGTTACTGGTGTTTAGGGAATGCCCAAGTTTGACGTCGTCAGCGAAGGATAATGTTGGGGGATGTAAGTCATAGAAGATCCCTGATAAATATCAACAATAAAACCGAGCCGATGAGTGAACTTTGGGGTACCCGCTAGAATTAGGCCGACGAGTGCTTCGTTCAGGCGCATACTATACAGATGACTAACAATATGTTAATCCATATACGGAAGAAGCCAACCTATTTGCGCCTAATGGAAAAGCTCGCAGAATAAAACGACGAGGTCCACAAAGCCAAATATCTTGGCAAAGTCAAGTTATACGGCATCAGTGCCACTGCCTAATTAACTACTCAGTCTGCCGATCGGTGGCTACCAGCAAATCAGTGAGACATGAACGTGCTGTGCGAAAGCCGCGCTGCGCATTGTAGAAGTCTCAAGAAATGAGGTGACCGGAAAACGACTCATGTGCGAGCGCCTTCCAAATTTGTAAAATACTCAATGGCGGGGCGATTAATCCGTATTCACAGAGGTGATCGCTCCTATGACCCCCGTGAATTGGTAGGATACTCGCGACTTCCCAGCACACGAGCAATGCTTCCTTTGAGACAGATTGCCTGAGCAGTGGGCCAATTGGGCCAGCGAGTTGTGCGGCCGCTTCACGCAAGGCGTCAAGTGGAAGTCGAGGAGCCGTTCCTGACGCGCTCGAGTTCTGCCAACACCACCGTCGAGGAAGCAACCACAGCGGCACAACTACTCACCACAGTGTCTAGATGAACCTGAAAGATTAGAAAAAATTGCGCAAAGATGCAATCCTAAGAGTCAGCAGAGACGTTGGCAGTCCCGGTACTAAAGTTATCGAAGCATGGTGGGTCTGCGAGCTGCGGAGTCCCTGCTTTTGCCTAACGAGTTGACACCACAGTTCAAAAAAGAATATCTGAGACATCGATGAAGCGCTCCGTAGGATGTTGTCGATAGTCAACACAATTTTATTTGGTTGACACTGTACACCGGTTTCTGAAAACAGTATACATTTCCCAGTCATCACTGATTTCTTGTGAGGCGGTGTGTTACTTGTGAGGGCGCCGCACATGAAGTCGTATCGGTGTGCGTTTGTTTTTGAACATTTTCCTACCCTTTTGCAACCTGATTTTCTGAACGGACATTGAGCATCCACTCATCTTTCTTGGATGCATGAATCGCTGTAAGACGAGTGTGTAATACGCGAGTGTGATTTGCGTGTGGCAGTCAGCACTGGAATACGTAGGTTGGAAGGACGAGGTATTGCATGGTGGTGTAACGTGTGCGTAAACCCGGATTAACCTCTGATGGCGTTGAAAGTAATAATAGTATTGTTATCACCGGCGAGTGTAAAATCAGCGCGTGATTATTGCAAAGTAACCGGAAATGCTGGTTCGGAGGTGGTTAGTGTGAACGCGTGCAAAAGCAACCAGATGGACAACGTATCCCCACCTACATAGGTGACAAATGCTTGGCGTCCTAGCCGGGGTGTGCTCTTCGTAATGGCCATCTTAGTAGAAGCCAGTCAACAAGGTTTCACTTCGACCTCTCAGGAAAAGTGGCTCCCAAGACTCCCATTGAAAGGGGGTTAAGGGTCTTGTAAAGTGGATTAGCAAAGGTGCGATGTTTGCATAGAAAATGAAAACACTGAGAGGATACGAAATGTCCTGTTGTTAGCTAACTGATGCGGTCGTACCGCCAATGTCCTCTTCCACGGTCGATCAAATACCCCGCATGACAAAAGGTATGTGAATGGTCAAATGTTGCAAAGTTCACTTTGTAATGGAAATGCTTGAATATACTGTTCGCGAACAGATGGTTTGCAATGATTTGTGACGGAACGACTCATAGCAGCCAGCTGAAGGCCTTGAGATGCGGTGATAGAATCTGTGTGATCCCGTCTGTGGTTACAGCCGTTGGAACACCATATTTTGAGATGCAATTCCTCGTGATCGCTCACGCGACTCTTTCATTGTGCGCGTTGGTTGAAGGTGTTGTTACCGAAAACCCGCGGAAATGGTCAGCGCACGTGAAGTCGCAATGATGGTCCTTGGGCCAGGTAGGGGCCCGCCACTGCATACATGGGCACGACAAAAGCGTGCAACTGGGCTAGCGAATGGACCGAGACGCGTGACGATCTGTCGGTGGACTCTGTCACGTGGACACTCAAGGCAAGTTCACGCCCACTTTCAAAAAACCCTGCCTAAATTCGGCCACGCAAAACGGTCAGAGTTCAGCCTTACAGTGGCACAAGTGTTGAGATGAGACCTGCGGTAGACACAGCTAACAGCAGAGCATCTTAAGTTCAGCGGTCTAGGGTTAACTACCGTGGCATTGCACATGGCTGTACCCTCGCAGCTTCAGCAAAGATGGCGTGTGGCACCAATGCAGCTTCGGATCGTCGTCGTATGTTTATACAAATTTCCCCCATTTAACGTTGTCAGCTTTATTCCAGCAAACAAACGGGAGTCGGTCCGGAGTTCGCTGTCGTATAGCCACCAGTCGTACCGGAGATGGCCTGCACCACACATTGGAATCGTGCCGACTCCGGCCTGGCCAGACAGGCAGCTGGCGGAAGGAATTTGCGAGCCCCTCCTTCTTCATATAACATTACGTGAAACGATATCTTACAACGATTTTCGTGCTTCCTGACCCATCTTACGCCTACCAGCCAAACGACCCTTGCATATAACGCACCCAGCCTGCCATACGCTGAACCCTGTACCCCAAATCGAGCCTTTTTATTCCCCGCGCAAACCGCGCCAAGTAGAGAATACGCGTCAGTCGCCGCTGCATCGCAACGAGAGCAAGAACAATGTCCGAAACAGAAAAGTGTATTGTGTGCAGGGTAACTGAAGCTTTCTTCCCTTCACTCGTCCAGGTCAACTGTTTCTTTTGCAGACCCACTGGCAGGAGCAATCTGATAAGAGGATATTTCGAGATGACATGGTACATTACCTGTGAAATAGTCTCCCTCATCACTCTGCGAGCCAGGCGACCCCCTTTCTTATCTCTTGCCCCCCAAAAACCACTGTTTGATGAAGTGGTGGGTATTGCTTTCCAACTCCGAGGCGTGATTGTGTTCGTCACGGACAGCACCTAGAGACATGATGAACAATTTTAACGATACTTGGCTAACTTGGTTAACGAAACTATGGCTTCGCACAACGGGGTACCCATTGAGTTAACTTTGTTATCGATGCCCAGTCAGTTGACTTCACCGCTAACTTCGTTTCCAAACACGAAACCGAACACATTGCGTACGTATTCGGCTACCTGTCGGCCACGATGGATTTTGATAATATTCGGGTCTGAAAAGGTGGCGTAAGAAGGATGATATCTAACCTTAGTTCTAAATATTGCGCGGATTGAGACTCCTGTTGAAAATTATTCAACGCCTACCGGCCAGTCAAAAAGAATTCATTTCTAATGGTTTTGCAAGTGGGACCTTCTTTCATTGAGGTACTTGTACAAGCGACTGGGGAGGCTGATGACGAAGACGACCAAATATTGTTCCACATTTCTTCCATGCCTTACATCCGGTTGTCCATTAGCATCATGGTTTCCTTCAGACGCCTCATTTGATTGTTGAAGCAATGTATTCTTCGTCTGACGTGTCTCTGGAAGTCGTCGTTCGAGGAATCATCGGACGTCCGTGATGTTGACGGGAGGAGAAGGGGCTGAATGTTTCTGCAAAAAAATGATTACCATCCCAAATTATATAATACTAATCCCTTCCGGTTGATCAACATCGGCATGTAACATAGTGCTGAGATAACATGAAGCACAACCTGTTGACTACGTTCAATTGTTTCATGGAGGAGTATAAGAACAATTTACTGACATATATCACGGGACGAGGCGCGCTTTGTGAAACATCGCAGTCAGAGGACGGCAGGATGCGGTTGCGTCCAAAAGTAAGCGGAGGCAAACAGTACATTCACGTTTCTCTTCTTGTGTGCTGACAAGGCCGCGTATATGACATCCGTGAAAGTAAATTTCGAATCACGTTCAGCCCTCCGTGTTCACTATGTCAAGGTTTGTTGCGTTGTTTTGATATCGCTGAGCTTTGCTTGGTGTTGAAAGGTGGCTCTATGCTTTACTATCTTCCTCAGATAAAATACATTACTCATCCATGTACTTACACCACCTGCATTGACCGTTTCCCTTACCCTTATTTAGTCCGAGCCCTGGAAACTGCTAAATGCGGAAATTGGACATTTTTTCTTCCGTATTTTCCCTTGAGTAACTTATGTTTCCCGTCGTTTCTCGATGCATGAACAGTCGTTTTGGTCTGAGCCAACCAATGACCATTTGTTTGTGAGCTCAACCCGTTTCATCGTCCACCATTGTTGACCAGTGCCTGGTTGTCGATTTGTTGTACGGGCACTTCCTTTCTTTGATTTCTGAGGACTCTCATATTCGAAGTAAGAGACTCGATTTTCTTGTACATTTATTCAATCAGTACCGTATTAAACCCAGTTATCACGAGCAACTTTTCGTTAACTGTTTCGAAGATAGATTGTCTATCGTTGAATATTGAGAGGCATTTAATGGATCAACAGATTACGCGTTACTCGGTGTGAACTTTAATCTTTAGCGAACGATTCAATACTCAGCTCGTATACTCGTGCTTCCTGATAGTTTTCTCCCACCACAATGGAACAGCATGATAGAACTCGCTGGTGTTCTCCAAAATGCGGACCTCATGTAACTCGAATTTACCCACAGGTGGCGATGTGTGTGTTAGTAAAAAAATCCCATTGCCTCCGACGGTTTCGTCGTTGGCCAAGCAGCCATGACGTCCCCCAGCAGCTAAACATGGTTAATAATCCCAACTTCCCTCGTCTTCGAAACCTCAACAGTGTGATACATCTGCATTTTCAACGTATCATTATGCGCCGTTTCCGGTATGAATTTCTAACACAAGTGACGTCATAAGTCGTCGGTGACTACCTATTAGGAAAGACGAGCAGATTACTGTAATGTGTGCAAGAGGGGAATGATGACGAACTCGTCATAAGCGGGAAGTAGGACACACTTCACATAATGGAGGACAAGAACTGTCTATTAAAGGTGCTGGGTATGCCGAGGCCCCAAAAATGAAAAGGTCGGATGAGAGGAAAGCATGGGAGCAAGAATCACGCGCGCGTACGAAGGGCTTAAAGGAAGTGACGTCATTCTGCTTCCGGTAAACACTACGGTTTGACGTATATCATAATGCAGTGAGGATAGACGGTTGCACCATACTACTCACACCATTATTCAGTAGCAGCATGAATCAAAGTGATCGCGGAATAAATACGGGAGTGATACGGTAGAGATCATTGGAAGGCAGAATGACATGCAATGGCCTTCGTCACATAACGGAACTGAGACGTGGTGTCTAAAGCGACTGGAGCATTCTCGGACGAGTGTGATGTGCAAATGATTGTTTCTGTCCATAGTTCCGTTGAGATGCTCAAGTCGTGCATTGGTTTCCCTAGGTAAACAACTTCTGTGCCATCCGCCTTCTCGGGTCACAACAATAACACAATTATCCAGAGACACCAGAAATGTAGAAATTTGAACTTACCACGAAAATGTTACGTTTGTGTTTCATTACGTTACATAAGTTGGTGTCATCCATCGGCACACCTGCGCACTGTACGTGAGCAAAGAATATTCGAATACTCGACTGTGCTCTTGAGTAGACGGCTCTTTTGCTCACTTCACCAATCGTACGACACTGCTCATGAAGCCCTCGAAGTAAAATGCCCAAACCGCTGCACATCACCGCACAAGTGTGTGAGGCAAGGCACTTTATACACCAACTGGTAGCCCCTTACAAATGAACGAATTAGTCAAGAAATATAAGGAGCGAAAACGATCACGGTCAGTTAGGGAGTGACACGTACTAGGGTGGGAAGGCATATAAATGGAAAGAAATGGGTTTAAGAAATTCTCATACATGGGATGAAGCAGGAATTGACGCATAACCACGGGGCCCTAGTATACTAGAAATACACGACACTTATAGGTTATTTTTCTTGTTTTTATCCGCTAACAATGCTACACTACTGTACAAAAACGTTTTGCGTCATCTCTGCATGTTGTTCGAATTGATTACAAATGACCATGCAGAAGCAGTAAAGTTTGGTGCATGCACGTCCTTCTGCTCTTCTACCTGTGGCGCAGTTGCTTGACGATACTACACTGTCGCAGAACGGGCCGTGTTCCGGCCGCTCATGGCAATGTCGACATATCCTCGTTTCCCAGATACTGGTACTCTGGAATGTTGTGGTGGTCCCCTTAGACCCTTTTTGTGGGTCAAGCTCTTTATTCCTATAACTTGCTAAAACGCCCGTGACTGTTCTGTTGCATTCGTTCAGTTTTTTGTCACCGAACTCAGTGGAACACCCCTGCATTCATTTAGGGTAGTCAGAGACTCTTTTTGACCACTACAAACTGGTTTGTTTCGAAACGCTCAAAATTTGTAAACATACCGAATTTGCGGTGAAAGTCTATGGGTAGGTGGAAAACTGATGCCTCCAGTCTCGTCTCAGAACCCAGCTGCATGCTGCTAGACAGACGCAAGCTCAGGCGTTCCTCCGAGAAGCACCAAATGTGGACCAGCCGTTTCATGACACCAAGTAAACAAGATGCATCGGGTCCAGTGGGAAATCGGCAACCAAGTCCAGTGGTAGTTGAAGTAACACTGTATTCCCGATGTGATGACGTCTTTCCAGAAACGATGAGTTGGGGCGATTGGTAGACAACGTTGAAGGGAACGTCATCAGTCGCGAACTGTAATAAGCACTTCTTTTTACACACCGGTCACAACCATAGTAACCGTCGTGACTCTTTTTTTCTTGATGTAGCTGTGAGCTGAGGCAACGCAAATAATACACTGGATGTCCACATGAATGATTAACTAAAAATCATCCAGCGTCACACTTCCACTGCGTATTCCCATTATTTCGGACACAAAGGCCACGCCGACTGCCAGAGGGCAATGTGGCGGTTCAAGAGCGCCCGGCTTGGACCAGGAGGCGATGCTCTGGTCTACGCCATATCCCTGCAGACAGCGTTGTCAAGAGCCCTGCCACATTTTGACCAAGACTCAGAACAACGCCTGCTGACGGCACAGTTCTTGGACGGAGTGCCACCAACAGTTGGGGATCAGCTCAGAGTTGCTCTCATCAAACAGCTCATGACGCTGGAACAGTTGGCCGATGCAGCTCGACATTTGCTAGCAGAAAATGCCGCGACAGTCAACCAGGTGGAGGCAGGCGAACCGAGTGACCAGAATGATCTTCGAAGCGCGGCAGAAAAGTTGACGGAGGAATTAGCGGCTTTGAAGGTGAAAAAGTTGGTGAACCGTGACGACATTTGTTACGGATGCGAAAGACGTGAACGCTGGCGAAGATTTTGCCCACTCAGCAAGTAAAGGTCGTACTTAAATGAAGGTTTTGTCGATTGCTCTTTATTTGTGTATGGGGATCCGGTTTTCGTGGCGGTTGATCAGACAACAGTTCATGCTAGGTTTTAAATCAATGGTAGCTCGGAGTACTGTCTGGTTGACATTGGGGCCGCGATTCCATTGATTTGGCCGAGGTCAGGAAAAATTGTGTGGCCTTGTGCGATGGTAGTCCGAACGGTCGATGGGTTTATTCTCAAAGTTGATGATCTCGCAGAATACGGCGTTCGAATCGATGGTCACGTAGTCAAACAACCGTTCGTCATTGACCTTCGTGGCGGGTAACTCGAAATCTGGTTTAAATTTGCTAGGTGTCATTGTCTATTCATATTTTTGCTATCTTGGTGCCTGGTGCATCAAAAAATTATACACGATCACTGCTATTCTTTGTCGAATAGCATAACTCATTGAGTATTGTATTATTCGTTTTCGATATTATTCGTATTAATTGTGTATTAGCTTTTTTGTCCTTGATAGTATCCGTATTATTTTCTAGCATCGTGTTTCCTTTCCGTTAACAACTGTCATATTTACTCACAGACCATAACACAATGACACGCACAAGATCCAGCAGCATCGATGGATCAGAGGTATCGAGTGCTTGTGGTCGTTTCGGCTGCCGCATGACTGTTCAGAACGGTATGCAGTGCCAGACGTGCCTACACTGGTACCACTTTAAGTGTACTGGCCTCAGAGAGGACCAGTGCGCCTTGCTCACTTCTTCAAAGAGGCCNGGGTAGAGAATAAGAAACTTATATTGGAAGCTGATAAGATGGTCTGGAACCCATTGGTCCCCATAGAGGACGTCGACAGTCTGTGATCAATCTACGCCGATAACATCCGGATACTTACAGATAACAACGTCCCTTAGAAACAAGTGGGAGGAAGAGGTCGGAAGCCATGGGTTCGCCCCAGGGTCAAGAGAGCTTTCCAACGTAATTAAACGGCTTGGAAGACATACTGCAAGATAAGGAGTCTGAACTCTTCAAGGTATACAAAAAGGTTCCAAATGAAGCAATCAAAGGAGCAAAAAATGCTCGTACAGTCTATGTGCTCAACCTAACACGAGATATTAAACAGAACCTCAAGAGGTTTTATGATTATACTCAGTCCAGGTCCTCCCTAGGAAAGGAAATTAGGACCAAATTCTCCCAGTACTAGAAGATCCTATCGACTGACAAAGAAAAACCGGACGCGTTAACGGCACAGTATAAGAGGAACTCTTCCTCAAACAATAGTGCGCGGTATCCTCGGCCAAATGCCGTGAGCGTACCCATGGTGGATCAGGTCATTACGCTCCAAGAAGTTGTGCGAGCGACATCCATGCTAAGCGGCACAAAGTCCGCGGGACCTGACCACATCCATCCGGCAGTCCTAAAACCTATGGCCAAATTGTTGGCGCCACCGCTTGCCCAATTGTCCAATTTCACATTAGAAACAAGGATAGTGGTGGGAGACTGGAAAGGAGCCATCATAATTCCCATCTTCGATGATGGCAACCGATCAGAAGTTGGAAATTGCCGACCAATAAGCCTGACTAGTGTTGTCAGCAAAATTTCTGAACGAATATTACGAGAGAGGATCTGTAAGTCTCTCTGTGAAAAGAAATTTTCCAGAGCTCCTCAACGTGGCCTCTTAATGGGAAGATCTTGCCTCACCAATTTGCTGACGGTTTAGACACTGTCACGGAGAAACTGACTACTGGAGAAATGGTCGAGGTGCGCTTCCTGGACTTTCGAAGAGCCTTCGATTTTGCTAACCACAGGCTTCTATGCTAGAAACTCCGAGAAGCTGGAATCTCTGCTAGAATCTGCGAGTGGATACAGGCGTTTCTAGTTGGAAGGTCGTGTAGAGTGAGAGTGGTGATGTCAGAAAAAGGTTCTCTGTTAATCGAAGTTCCTCAGGGATCAACCATCGCCCCTCTACTTCTCCTTGTATATATACACAACCTGACCAACGACTTAGTCTGCCCATGTTATCTGTATGCAGACGATATAAAGCTGATCAAGAGTTGGTCAGGCTCGACCGCTCTCCAAGGGGACATTCTGGAAATTCGCGAATGGGATCTACCGCTGAACGTTCTCAAAAGTATTATCTTCACCGAAGCTCTTTAATCATCGCACAGGTAGTCAAGGGATGCACATGGGCAGACAGGTGAACGAACAACTTAGCAGCAAACTAGAGGCTTGGGTATCCAAGTCACTAGTGCGTTTAATCCACCTGCTCACTGTACTACATCCGCGAAAACAGTTTGGCGGGCGTTATATCGACTGGAATCGGCGATCGCTAACACTCGTCCATCGGTGATCATTCCACTGCATTCAGCCATATTTTGCTTCTACTTGGGACACTGTGTGCAAGCTTGGCCACCCTCGAAAAATTGCCAAATCTCGCCACACGTATGGTATGGGGTATGAAGGGTCAATGCCACCAAGATCGACCAACTTTGTTGAACTTATTTTCCCGCGAACGCAGGCGGGTGGGAAGAGGCCTCATTGGAATGTACAAAATTACCCACCGCACTGGAACAGGCCCCATGGCAAGTTTGTTCGAGATGTGTCGGGGCAGAGACTTGAGGGGTTATAGGTTCACAGCCAAAAAAACAAGATCACGATTGGCTGTCCGATATAACTTTTTCATCAGCCGTGTAGTCAACTCGTGGAACAAGTGGCGTGCAGAGATCGTTGAGGCCGCGAGCGTAGATATATTCAGAAGAGAGATAGATAAATGTAGGAACAACCTTTCTCCTACTTTGTACTGGTCGAAGGATGATTGGTTTCTGCTATTTAGAGCAGCCAGGCTTAGATACTCTTTCTCTTATGTCCCTACCCTTAGACGACCACTGAGAAAATCAAAAGAAAACGCAGTCTGGTCAATCTGCGGATCACACCAGTCTACAATGTGGATCTGCCAAACTAGCGTCCAATTCTCCCGCGGAAACACTTTCAGTACTCCATTCTGACAGCTGACTTTTCTGTATCCGACGTTCAGAACCTCTTGCTTAAGATCAATCCTCATAGTTCCATGGGACCAGACAAGGTCCATCCCCGGATCCTCAAAGAAGCGGCCGTCGGTTTGACAGTGCCTCTTCTTGATCTCTTTAAACAGACACTTCGGACAGGCACTCTTCCGGAGGCATGGAAAGAGGCCACTGTCTCACCTATATTCAAAACAGGCGGTCGTCACTCTCCTGCCAATTTTCGGCCGATCAGCCTTACCAGCATCTCATGCAAGATAATGGAGCGACTGTTAAAACGCACCATCTTTAAGCATTTCTTCTCAAATAACCTCTTCTCTTCGACCCAGCATGGCTTTCTTCCTGAGCGGTCATGCATAACTAATATGTTAATCTTCATGGATAGCCTAACAGAGGCCAAAGACAATGGTCATATCTCGGACGCTATCTTCTTCGACTTTGCCAAAGCCTTCGACCGTGTCCCACACGGTCCTCTGCTGCACAAACTAGAAGCCTATGGGATTCAAGGAGAAGTTCTCCGCTGGATAACCTCCTTTCTTGGTAACAGGACTTTTAGAGTAAAAACCGGTTCAGGCCTTTCGTCCCCATCCCCAGTCTCTGTGGGGGTCCCTCAAGGATCGGTACTTGGTCCATTGTTGTTTCTTATTTACATCAATGATCTCCCCGATTTGATCTCTAGCAACGCTCTCCTTTATGCCGACGACTTAAAAATCTGGAACGCCTGTGACCCCAATGCATTGCAGATTGACCTTGATCGTATTAAGTGCTGGTCAGAGGATTGGAGTCTCCCTCTAAACGACAGTAAGTGTGCGCACATGTCACTCGGAGGAGACTCTGGGAACCTATTCGTGATACATGGTGCACAAAGTGTAGTAGGTATCACGAAAGTAGACCTCAAAAAAGACCTAGGGATCTGGCTATCGTCTGGGTTGTCCTTCTCTTATCATCACCAGCTGGCCGCCAAAAGGGGTCTCATGACTCTCGGGATGATCAAACGAACCTTCCCCCGGATTGACAAGCGCGCCTTTCACACGCTTTACAGAGTCTACATAAGACCATTGCTCGAGTGTGCCAATCAAGTCGTCTACACCGGTTTGAAGAAAGACGTACTCGCCATTGAGCGTGTCCAGCGAGTAGCCACCAAAATGGTCACTGGCTTACGGTATCTCTGCTAAGAGTCTCGCCTCGAAATTCTCGATCTATATCCACTTGAGTTTCGTAGACTCCGCGGCGACTTAATTCTTACACACTTTCTCTTTAGCACAGGACTCATGCAACAATGCTTCATCCTAGTAATTGATAACAGTCGAAGAGGTCACGACAAGAAGCTCTATAAGCTTCGACCTCGGACCTTCCTAAGACAACAGTTCTTCTCTTATAGGGTCATCGACTACTGGAACGACTTACCACTAGAGATTGTTAGCTGCTCTTCTAAAGACCGTCCCAAAAAGTTATTGGATTCTCACCTACTTAATAAACCGTTAAATTAATAATTTGTCCTGTTTTGCTAGATTATTATTTTACTCTGTTTTTGGTACTTTCTATAACCCCCAAGAGCGGTGCTACACCCCGCTTTGAATGACTGCCTTTCAGGTCAGTAGAAAACCGCAGGACATCGAAACGAATAAACTGGCTGGATCCGGGTAGATTGGGCCTTCAGCCTCGAACCCGTGTACAAGTCGCCGAAATCGCTGAAAACACCAGTCAAGCATCATAACTTCAACAGACGCAGGGTAGACAGCGACACGTGGTGGAAAGTATTGCAGTGCGTATGCGTTTGTTGATGCTTATGAGTGAAAATCGATTAAGCTGGACATGAATTCTCGGATGTTAATGCTTTCTTCTTCCGCCTGCAACCCAGTGATCCATTGATCCATCGAGGGCAGTAGATATATGGTTTAGGCGGCACTTACGATTGACGTGTTTACGATGGAGGGGCCGCTGAGCAAATGGACCAATGTGGTCAACGGGTGGCAGTATCGGTGGTTTGTTCTTGATTTTAGCGTCGGGATACTATTTTACTACACGGTTAGTTCAGTTTGAGAACTGTTAGTTAGGTTAGCCTCCACTGACGATATTCAGTTTATTCTATAAATAAGCTTGGATTTACACACCGTCATATCTAACATAACGGGCAAAGAAGGGGTGTTCATAACTCTCTTGTATTGTATTTTCAACGACGTACAACGAGCTATATGATTGAAAGAGAGCATCATGTTCGCGTCGAGTTTCCTATAGAAGTTAAGTTCGTGTTTCAGTAATTTGTGCACACATCCCAGGCTGGGGCCAAAATTACGCGGATCCAGTCAGTTTGTTCTTCTAGATGTCCGGCAGTTTTCTTTTGAGCTGAAAAGCAGTAATTGAAAACAGGGTGTAGCACCACTATTGGTGGTTGCGGTATATTACTCATCTGACGGTTTGTTAAGTAGGTGAGAACCCAATAACACTGAAATGGCTCTTAGGAGAGCAGCTACTAATATCTAATGGAAGACCGTCCCAGTCGTTCACAATTCTCTAAGAGAACTGTTACTTAAGGAAGGTCCGGGGTCGAAGCTTACAGAACATCGTGTCATGACCTCACCGACTGTTATCGCCCACTAGGGGCGAAGAATTATTTCATGAGTCCTGCGCTAAAGAAAAAGCGTGTAAGAATTAATTCCTCACAGAGTCTTCGAAACTTAAGTGAATAAAGATCAGGAATTTTGAGCGAGACTTGTAGGAGAGATACCACAGGCCGGTGACCATTTTGGTGGCTACTCGCCGGATACGTTCACTGGCAAGTATATCCCTCTTCAAACCAATGTAAACGACCTGATTAACGTGCTCAAGCAGTGGTCTCATATGGACCTTTTAAAGCGTCTGGAAGACCTACCTATCTATGCGAGGAAAGGCTCTTTTTATCATCTTGAGGCACAAATCCCTTTTTAGCGGCCAACTTGTGGTGGTAAGAGAGGAGTAAACCAGACGATAGCCAAATTCCCGAGTCTTTTTCATGGTCAACTCTCGCAACATCTATCACACTTTGTGCATTGTGTATCAGGAATAGGTGCCTGAAGTCTCCTCCGAGCGACATGTGCGCACCCTTGCTGTCATTCAAAGAAATATTCGTCATATGACTAACGCTTAATACGGTCAAGGTCAATCTGCAGTGCACTGGGATCACACTTATTCCAGATTTTTAAATCATCAACACAGAGGAGGGTGTTATTAGAACTAAGCTGGAGGAGGTCATTGGTATATGTCCGAAACAACAGTGGACTAAGTACAAATCCTCGAGGAACTTCCGCGGAGACCGGGGAGAAAGAAAAAAAGGCCTGAACCGGTTTTTACTCTGAAAGTCCTGTTACCTAAATGGGAATTCATCCATCGGAGAACCTCTCCCCAGATTCTATAGGCTGCTAGTTTAGTTGTAAGAGGACAGTGTGGGACATGATCAAAGGCTTTGACAAAGTCGAAGAAGGTAGCATCTGAGATATGACCAGTGCCTTTGGTGTCTATCAGGCTATCCATGAAGATCGGCATATTGGTTATGCATGACCGATCAGGAAGAAAGCCATGCGGGATAGGAGAGGAAAGGTTATTTGCGAAGAAATGCTTAAGGATGGCGTGTTTTAACAGACGTTCCGTTATCTCATTCATGGGATGCTGACCGGCCGGCAACTCGCGGGAGAGTGCCGATCATTTGCCATAAATATGGGTTTGACAGTGACCCTTTTCCACGTCTCCGGAAGAGTGCCTCTCCGAAGTGTCCGTTTAAACAGATCAAACAGGGGCACCGCCAATCCAAGGGCTGCTTCTTTGAGGTTCCGGGGATGGATCGCGTCTGGTCCCATGGCACCATATGGGTTGGTCTTAAACAACAGATCCTGAACGTCCAGCACAGAATTCAGCTGTCAGGAGTGGGTGTTGGAAGTTTATTCTAAAGTGAATTGGATGCCAGTTTGGCGGAGCCTTATTGGAGACTGTTGAATAGCATTCTCTCATCATCATCATCATCATCATCATCATCATCATCATCATCATCATCA
>QNGE01000618.1:108960-120845 GCA_008508345.1 Paragonimus westermani
TAACTTGAGCTCCAGGAACACTTCTGATTCCAGAGGAGGGCCGTCTGGAATACAATAGCTGAACAATCGAGTCCCGTCGTCCACATGATCTGGTTGAGGCCAACTGAACTGCTCTTCAAAATGTTCAGCCCACCGGTCAAGTCGGCGCGACTGGCTGGTGATAAGTGAACCATCTTTTTCGCATATGGTCTCGCTTACACCGACCTGACGGCCAGTACAACCACGGATCAGGGAGAAAAGCCTTCTGCTATTTCCAGATATAAAGGCCTCTTCGATCTCTTTCGATTGTTGGACCAAGTATTGCTCACGGTCTTTGCTCAAGCTTTTAGTCAGCTTACGTTTAAGTTCTCGACGGTCGTGATCGTATTCAGAACCAGGTTGGATCGAACGACGCTTGTTCATAAGATTTATCGACGTGACGGAAATCCAGTTCTGACGAAACTGAACAGCTCCTTTGAAACGTGCCTGTTCACAGCACGCTTTCATAGCTCCGGCGATTTGTTCCCAATGTTCTTTAGGATCGTTTGTCTGACTCGAACTGGGCAACTTCTCTGCCAACGCTTTCTCTGAGCACCTCGGCAACCACTTGGGGGTTAGAGGAGGTTCCTCAGTCAGGAGGACGTAGAGAAAGCGCTAAGGACTTAGTTTTTCTCTGGCGACGCATGTACTTGGAAAGAAAATTCTTATTCTCGTGAGCTACCAGTAGGATTTTTGACTGTGCCTGTTGGGTTTGTTGACAGATTTCCCGCTCGCGCCTGTTTCATACAGAGCGAATTGGTTCTACATGGTCCGGCTTACCCGTTAGCTTCTGGTCAGAGAATAGACGAGAACGTGCTTCAAGATGACGACGTATGTTCCGCGGAAGTCGTGCACGAGAAGAGAACTTCCATAGTTTTCGAGAAACAAATGCCTCATCAGCTTCGTGAATGGCAGCTTTTAAAGAAAGGTAGTTCAAGTTTACTTAGCCGGATGTAAGGCTGAGTGTGCTTACGAACGTCCTTAGTGCGTTAAAGTCTGCTTTCTGGACGTTTCGGAATGAAGTCTTTGTTATAGCATTTTGGAGCCAGTAACAGATAGTCAAAGGTTAGCAGCATGTGGTCACTATGCCCCATCGGTGGTTTGATGACTACCCTATCTGCACGCCGCGATGTCAGAATGCTTGATGTGGAGTAGTGTTATTCGATTCAGGTCCACGCTAAGCCATAAATTCGGACGATATATTCGATTTGCGGTCGTTTCAGTCAAAAATGGGATATGGTACTTGTCCATTTTTTTTAAACGCTCTGTTCCTTGTAACGACTTCATCCGTACAAAAAGAATGCGATAAGTTAACATTCCGTCTACTTCCGTCAATCGTATACGTAAAAGATGCAGGCTATATACGACAGACAACTAGATATAAGAAGTCAATTTTCCAAACAGCCGTTCTCGGCAATTCTCATCAGACTTTTACAATCGCATAGGGTAAGTGCGAGTTGTACGTAATAATCATAACGGATCAAGTTGGTCATTGAAAAATCACAGCATGGTACAAATCACAATTTCACCCTCTTCCATTAGAGTGTGATCCGTACCACTTCCTTGATTTTTCAATGATCTATTTGACTCGTTATAATTTTTGCCTATAACTTGCACTTGCCCTAGGTAGTGAAAGCCTGATGAGAATTACAGAAAACAACTGTGTGAAAAATTGTCTTCTTATGAATCCTCAAGGAATCTGGAGAAAACCAGATACAAAGTGAATGCAGACAAACATACATTCACATCATCGTCACCATCACGGCAATTCATCGGGTTGCCACAACCAATTTCGTACACAGTGTGAGCTGGTGAATTCTGTTCAACATGGCTCCGATAGAGGCCGATAGCTTGGGGTTTCGACTGTGTAACAACATTTTAAATGAGATGGCCTGTTATCATTGTTATGAATAATCAGATTTGATGGCACAAACGGTCAATCTTGAGTCATAAAGAGAAGCGTAGGAGGCCCGTATGATAGGTTTTATTCGTATGACAGCTGAAAAGGAAAACGTAAATCGACTACCAACTCAAGGATGAAACAAATACCAAAATACTATAACATTCTCCCCCACCAAGAAATGTGAGTAGACAAAAATAGTAGGTTACAGTGGGAATAATTGAACGTGTACACTGATCGGTGAAACAGTATTTGGTAGTGAGCGTCAATGTGTAATTGGTTTATGCGTCTCTGTTTCTCAGACAATATGGATGAACACGCTGTTGTTGTTTGATTAACGTTTTAAGATTACGTGAGTGATCGTTGTTGGGGGAATCAAATGATTCAATGTTGTGTATGTCAGCTGAGGGAATGCTGTTATGCTGCTCTGTGATAGGGACACAATCAGTGGGTACAGATGAGGTCTTTTTGATCGAAGGTTTCCACAATTCTTGCGAAGGGGTCTCAGAGATGACTTCTCCTTTGGGGGCCAGTTGGTGAACAGAAACTGTTCCTTCTATGCCATTAAGAAAGCGAACGTACGCGTACTGTGGATTGCATTGAAGTAATTCAACTTCTTCGACGAGTGGGTCATAATTAGAATGTCTGATATTTTTCTTAAACAGCACCAGTCCAGGTTTAGTGAGCCACCTCGGGAGGGTTGTTCCGGAGGTCGACCTTCGGTTATAGAGGAATAGTCTCTCATGTGTGGTGTTGCATTAGTTGTGGTACACAAGAGTGATCTGACGGAATGCAAAGCATTGATTGATGGCCAAGTTACGAGATTTCAAGACGAGCAACACAGTTTTCCAAAGCGTTTCATTCAAGCGCTCTACTTGCCCGTTACCCTGGGGGTTGTATGGTGTTGTTCTACTTGTCGCGACTCCCCTTTCGTGAAGAAACTGTTGAAAATTTGACGACATGAACGACGATTTACGATCAGAATGAATGTAGGCCGGAGTACCGAACAACAATAACAACTGACGAAGACATTTAATGACGGTCTCACTAGTCTGATCAGAACATGCAAATGCAAAAGGAAATCGAGAATATTCATCAATAATTGTTAGTAAATAACGATTGTGGGTTACTGATGGAAGGGGACCCTTAAAATCAATCGGCAGTCTTTCGAATGGTTGTGTGGCTTTTATGAGCTCACCTGGAGCTTTTGAGAAAAAGCGAGGTTTGATTTCATAGCATATTGAACATTTGGCAACAACGACTCGAACTTCTTCCACAGAAAAGGGGAGGTTTCTGGCGCGGACGAAGTGCATCAAACGAGAAACTCCGGGATGACAAAGCGTATCATGTAGTCCTTTTAAGTCGATATTTGTCATTAGAGCCCCACAACAATTTCGCGAGAGTGCATCTGCCGCTCGATTGTCTTTACCAGGTCGATAGACAACATCGAACTTGAATGGCGACACTTCCAGTTTCCAACGTGCAGTTTTATCGTTCTTAACCTTCCCTCTGTGCTGATTGCCGTAGATGAGGGCGACGGAGCGTTGGTCAGTAACACGTTTAAAATGGTTGCGAAGTAGAAAGTGTTTCCATTTACGTATGGATTCCACGACAACATACACTTCCTTTTCTACGGCGGAATGGGGCCGCTCACTGGACGATAGACTACGCGAGAAGAAGGCCGGTCGACCATTTTGATTCAGAGTGGCTGCGATTGCCACATCAGAGGCGTCTGTCTCCACAATTAAAGGGGTATCGTACTGAATAGTAGAAATAGCAGCTTTGCATAACTCGTCTTTCAGAGCTTTGATGACTTCTCTGACTTCAGTGGGTAGGGGGAAGGTGGTATTGTGCACAAATTTGTGAATGTTATCAGAGAACTGAGATATCCACCGTGACTAGTAAGCGAATAATCCCACTATTCGTTGCTGGGATTTCAAGTTAAGGGGAGGGGCTAATTCTCGCAGAGGTTTCAGGCGATCAGGATCCGGTTTAATACTGTTCTTGGATACCTCATACCCTAGAAGTTTGATTTGTTTGGCGGCGATGATGCTCTTCGGTTCATTGAAAGTCCATCCATGTTTTCTGGCCACGTCTAGGAACTTTCGAAGATTGAGGTCATGTTCAACGGAGTTGGTTCCGCATATTGTAATATTGTCAACGTAAACAAAGATGTCCTTCAGTCGTTCGCGTGCTATTATATTGTCAATAGTCCGTTGAAATCAAGCGACGCCATTCGCCACGCCAAACGGAATCCGACAAAATTGATATAAACGTCCGCATACCTCGATAGCCGTAAAAGGCTTTTCTTCTTCTCGAATAGGGATCTGATGATAAGCACTCTTTAGATCCAGAGTGCTATAGGTGTCGTACATGGCGATGCGTTCAATCATTTCGTCAATTTTTGGGAGAGGATAAGCATCCAAGATGGTATATTTGTTAATTGTTCGGCTGTAGTCAACTACCATTCTTCTCTTGTGCCCGTCGTTAGCGACTACCAAGACTTGAGCTCTCCAATGGGAGGAGGAAGGCTCGATAACTCCTTCAGCAAGCAAACGGCGAATTTCATCGCTGTGCCTTCTGGATTTTGTTGCAATGGGTTTGAAGTTTGGCATCAGGTTTTGGAAAAGACGAGGAGGTTCGATGTGAGCTGGGGTCAATGAACAGAGTGAAAATGGTGGTTTTGGCCCACCGAATGGAATTTCAACACTTTTATAAAGTTTAAGAAAGTCGTGACCAGGAATTACGTCTGCACATAAATGCGGTTGAACTGACAGCCTCACTCCCTCATACACAGCACTTTTGTATTTGGTCGACGTCAGGACGTGACCTCGCGTGTCACTCGACAGAGTGGTAGAGGCCATTGTTGTCTTGCTACGAGATTTGTGAACCTTCCAGTCATTCTGCAACACTACGCTAGACGCTACATAGCTTTCAGAACTGCCACTATCTATCAAAGCTTATAAGCGAGTTCCGGTAACTTCGAGATCAACTACAGCATTCGAAAGACACTCCGGAGCCGCCGCTGATGTGGCAGTCGAAATGACGGTCGAGTGATAAAAGAGCAGGGCTGTCGGTTCCAGGACATCAGGCAGACCTTTTGAAAGTGCCCCTTTTCTCCACACCCATTACATAACGCATCTCTAGCAGGGCACTTCGAACGGGGGTGTTTGTCATACCCACAGAAGAAACATTTGCCAGTCAATGAGCTGGAGGCTGCCACATCAGCCATTCTGGTAGGGTTGGGCGAGTTCACTGAGACCTCGATTGCAGCCGCGTAGGTGTTAGTCAGAGTGGACTGGTATAATTGAGGCTGTTTTTTCCGCCAATCCAAGCGATCTGGCCTGATCGAAAGCAGCCTGAAAATTCAACACTTTGTTCCAACAATCTCTGTCGAATCTGGCTAGACAGTAGACCACTTATGAAAGCGTCTCAAATTGCATCTTCTCGATTCTGCTCGGCTGTAATGGCTGTAAAGTTACAGTCTTTCGCAAGCCACCTCAATCTTTGTGCAGATTGGTCCAGCGTCTGTCCACCTTCTTGTCTACAAGTCGCTAACGGATGACGAGCGAATGCTTCATTCTTGGGTTTCATATATAGGTCCCGTAGTATGGAGACCGCATCATCTTAACTATCGCATTCGGAGATATACTCATAGACCGAGGACAGGATGTAATTGATCAACGTAGTCAATTTGTCGAGATGAAAACTGTCAATAGACGACAAGAAATTGGCGAACGTACAGAACCAGTGATTCCATTCTTTAGAAGCGTTAACTGCGTTGGGGTCGACGTCAATTGTTATGAATAATCCGAATCGACGGCACAAACGGTCAATCTTGAGTCAGAAGGAGTAGGAGGCCCGTATGATAGGCTTTTTTGTCTAACAATTGACGTATGACAGCTGAAAAGGGAAACGTAAATCGATTACCAACTCAAGGATGAAACAAATAACAAAATATTATAACAATCATGAGATGTCTAGCAATGGATGATTCGGGATTTTGAGCAACGGATTCACCAGTCTGAGAGTGTTGTATCATCAGTTGTTTTAACCATTGTGGATGTGTACTGCCACTCGCTGATATAGTTGTCGATCCGTTCTGCCTATGTAAACGTCACTGCAACTGCGAAAGAACTGACAGACAACGTGGGAAATAGAATAGTTAGATAGGCTACGTTCGCGATTATGTAAAACTGGTCCTTTTTTGGTATGAACCAAGCGTAGTTGGACAGCCGCGTACGTACGGGATAGAGCGGATTGCAGTTTATGCTCGATGTCGTTTCTCAGATGCTGCCGTCAGGATTGCAGAAGTAGAATCACGTCCTTCTTTCGAGTTGCCTGCATTGGCTAATAACACTTGCTCATCACGCTGTGAATGTCTACGAACTTTTCAGGTATCCATTTGCCAATAGAGTTCTTTTTAGCATCCCGCTCCGTCTGTAGCTTATCAGAAGTGCAAAAAAGCTTAGTCCTGTGAAAGAGGATCTTGACCAAACCACGCTTGTATGCTATCGGAGCAAAGCTGGAGAAATGAATATACTCCCTGCCCCATGTTGCTTTACGATGGACCGATCGTCGGAATGTCCCGCCCTCACGCACGCTTATGAGTACACCTTAGAGCGCTAAACTGCCGCTTGATTCAGTTTCGTGAAGCAAAGATAGGTTCGGGTGAATACAGTTAAGAAAAAATCTCGCAACGGTTAAAAAACTGATGATACAACAATCTCAGATTGGTGAATCCGTTGCTCAAAATCTCGAATCACTCATTGCTAGACGTCTCATGATAACAGGCGATCTCATTCAAAATGTTGTTACACAGTCAAAACCCCAAGCTATTGGCCTCTATCGGAATTCACCAGCTCACACTGTACGAAATTGGTTATGGCAACCCGTTGGATTGCCCTGGTGATGATGACATACTTGATGTAAATGTATGTTTGTCTGGACTGTTTTATATCTAGTTGTGTTTTATATAGCCCTCATCTTTCACGTTTCCGTCTGGTGGAAGTAGAAGAAATGTTGACATATTGTGCCATGTCTTCTTTCTGCATGATGGGCGAAGCCCCGTTGATGGTGCGTAAGAACCCTTCTTCCTTTGTGCGGGTCTCAATCCATCGGGTTGGCCAATGCTAATAAACAGATTTTTTCTGGTTTCCTGGATTGAAGCCAGAGTTCGTAGTATTCATGAATTCTATCATCCAAGCTGTCTGTTGTACAGCCTACTTCTGCCAAACTGCGTGACCACTCAATATAGTGGTGTAAGTATCAAGCAACATTATTGTCTTTTATTTCAGAAAGAATAGTGTGGGTGTTTGGAGGAAAATATGTTCACAACGCTGCATAGTAGGCTATTTTGATTGCATTTGATTATCTGGCGTGGTACCAACTTTACCTCTACGTTAATTCTAATGGAACTGTTTTCGATGGGTTTTCCGTGAGAGGCATCACGAGAAATCTCTTCACCCGTGCTTCTTTTGTGTCATCCTTACAAGCCCTTTTTTCCTTGTTGCGACTAGTCGGCAGGTGGCCATAGAGGTGTAGGGACATGTTTTCCCCGAATACGCTTTGTTGTGACTCCATTTGACCCGCGTTTCATTACCACATCAAGCAGTGACATCTGTTCATTGATTTTCCACTCTAGAGTGAGTGATGGTGGTGTTGCTGTTGACCCTGTTAACAAATGCTAGTTGTTGGCAGTGTCTTTGCGGAATCTGGTCTACATGTTTCATAATAGCCCCTCTCTCTGTTGACTTCGTTTGGTTTGTTGTTTTCAGGTTTTAAAACGAAGAGATCGCATTAGGTAGCAAACCTGTTTTGAAGTGTCCTTGACGCCAGCAAACGTCGGACCCGCTTAGTCTGATGGCAGTTAATCTTTTAGTTGAAATTGAATACTTTTTGTGCAAATCAACGGGAAATCTTTAGTTTCCTCTTCAGTAAGTCTGACTTACCTGGCTGTTTTCAATGTACCTACACAGCAAATAAGTAAGCAGTTTCTATCACAGCGACGTTTTAACTAATGAAGCCAAATCGGACGACGGAGCTAGTATTTCTGTGACTGAGGTAATGTTCTACAGCTTAAGACGTCTTTGGCATCAAGTAGGATCGTACTCAAAACATCACAATTCCAGTGGTTTTGTGTTACGGCCATGAATTGCAGCCGCCAACTTCTAATAATGTCAAGCGCACGGAGGCAACTGATTGTCAACTTTTATGTTCGGTCGCACGCTCAGGATTACATCAGCTGGTGGCCACCTTGCATATAAACTACTCAGTGGGTCATACCGAAGACGGTGGAGGTTGATTGTTATGTTTCCATGAGCTTGGATTTGATGTTTCGTTTACTCCTTAATGGCTTTTTGACAATGTTCTCTCTACACGTTTAATTCGCATCAGATATACCGAAACGACATTGTCCTTGTAAGTTTTCATTCCTCGGAGAAGCTAACTGTAGTAATGGAATTCCTGACAATATGTTGCGCCTTTCAAGTAGTTTCCTGTGGCCCTGTGATGTGATTCGTCGGCTGCATTTGCGTCTTATTTGAATTAAGCTTTCGTCTGTAGCGAAACTTTTGTTTCGATAGACAGTTATGAATCAGGTGTTAGGTGGATACTTTTGGTTTCACAACAGCAGTCGCCATGCATAACGAAAGGTCTGGCTTGCTGTTAATGAAAAGGATCCGCACTCGTCGATGAAGCATCTGCCGCACTATGCATCGTTGAACATGACAGGTGGCTTTGTGAGGAAATCGCAAACTGGCCAGTTGATGATATTCCTCGTTGACAGTAGTGTACCGGATGTGGATGCTCATATGTAACTTCTTTGAGTCATAGTTCACTAATAAGAGGCGAGGAAGTGCGGAGTTGTATTCATAAAACCTCCTGTCTCCAACTTCAACCAATCGACATCAAGGATTTATTGTGACCACGGGTTGTGGCGGCTTTTTCTGGCCTAATTGATAAGATCAGAGGCCTCCATCTGCTAGGTTTTAGGTGGTATGACCATCTACACTACTGGGGAGCGGCAATCATGGGTTTGTTTTAGAATCGATATTTCACATGCATTCGTGGGCTCTTACTGATTTGTCTCTATAATATATTGCTGTTGTATGTGTATTATTGCCAGTAGTATTAACAACGCGTGTCAATTCACATAGGTACCGTTCGAAGTAATGTATGTTGACCAACGCTCAATTTATATGTAAGTGTGCATAGTCTACACACCATACACCAGTTTAAAGTCATCATCGAGGTTGTATATTGTAACTTAGTGCCTAGCCGTTGCGCACATCATCTCCGCAATGCTAACAACTTTTTACAGTTACTACTTTATGCGTGGGAACTTATATATTCTATTTCTCTTTCCCACTCCCTTTCTATTCATCAATTCAGTCCAAAGAGAAAATGATACGGGGCGATCGTCGGGGTTGTGTGAAGCTGAAAAACGCCCAAGTCGGCATTGATGACGAGGATGATAGCACGTTTACGATCACCGTTGATCACAAGACATTCCATTTTCAAGGTACTCCTTTCCCTCGTATATGTGAAAACGTAAAGCCCCATAGTCTTTGTACAAACGTGGTGCTCGTCCCACTGGTTTATTCGACGCGCCCCTCGCGAGGCTGTCTGCGTGTGTTTGTTTTAGTCAAACATCTCCAACGCCCCTTGATGTTCTGGGGCTTCCCACGCTTAGCACTGTTTACGCCAACCTTTGAACACCTAATTTGACTGTGCGGCAATGGCCGTACTGGATGATCCACCATTGATATTAGTAGGGCGAATTCGATCATGCTGTTGGTTTCCTTGTTAGCACACTTGGGACTTTTTCTGGTTATTCGTCTTACTTTGCTAACTACGTAGAGGCTGAGAAAACGCTGTCATTGGAACGTGTTCTGTTCATTGCAACTCACTGCATGCAGATACTGCTAATTCCGATTCCTAGTCAGGCACTGATGTCCACTTTCGGACGAAATGTCAACGAGAATACCATGGGAGCCAGCTGTGTTGTGGTTGTCATCGTGCGTTCATGTTGTTTTACTACGAGGTGACAACCCTATCATTGATCACTTGATTCTTTCTATGGGGGATTAATGAATTTGGTGATGGCGAAGGCAGGGTGGGCAATATTGTTAAGGATGTCGTAGTTCATTTGCGTACACAACCTTCTTTGAACTTGGCAGGCGGTGCTGTGGTTCTAGTGGTTGTTTGCTTCAACGGTTGTGAAAACATTCTTCAGTATCTTGTGAAAAAAGTGCCATGGACCGATTAATAATCATGTGGACGCAGGTATATCGTTGACTGTGATATGCATGTATGTTGCACAGCGTTTTGTATTCGACGATGTAGATCGTTCCCAAGTCCCTAAGACTGTACGCGGGGGCTGTCGACTTTACTCAACGAGGATGTCAAAACTTGACTTGCCTATGGCCATTTCTCAGCGCACTTCCCCGGTTTTACACGGTCGTTGCCAATTTGGTAAAATGATGCTCGGTACGTTAAAAGGATATGTATATGTCCATGGGGGGGGGGGCAAAAAGTTGTTCATCATAACCTTTCGAATTAACACAGTACACAGACGCTCATCATACCACAATAGCGGAAGACATGACTGAACGCCCACACAGTTCTATCAGTCTTTGATGTAAAACTTGCACGTTAATCAAACAAATGAAATCCTCATTAATTAGGTCACTTAACTCCCAAGGTCTGTTGGCTAGCGTGATTAGATAAAGCCAGTCAAGAGTGGAATTGTTCCAAATCTTGATCCGGTGGCTGCTATCCGTGCACGTGGATGATTATGTGAACTCATCGCAATGTTCTGTGCATAATTGTTACATTTATCGACTGTCGGTTATTTCTCCTGGTGACTTCTGCTTTTTATCTTTCCAATCTACTCTAATTCACACTTCCTCTTCTGTTTCTTTTTCAGCGCGCGACGCAAATGAACGACAGAAATGGTTAGACGCGTTGCAAGAGGCGCGAGATTTACACACTCAAAACTACGCACTAATACATCAGGTCAGTCAGTCGTTTATCACACCTGTTTTTACCACGTACTTTTTACCTTTCCTACTTACCTAAGCTATGCATCATTTGGCCAGTATGAACCAGTCGGATTGGTCTTTTCATTGGCAGACTGGCCTATTCCTCCTTCCACCAGTTTGATCCTACAGTTGAAGTGACTAGCGATACAGTGTTGTGCTTCCTCTTCTGAACATTGCTGATGGTATCTGGTTCGGTTAACCTCTCACAATAGCCGAACCCTCATCAAAAGTGGCTTGCGCCCCACCACTTTCCGCCTCATTTACACATCGCGTATCTATTGTCACGGTGAGACTGGACCTTGACGTGGTGTGACGGCTTGCGCATCTCGATGACCTTTTGGGCTAAACTGGACAGAGTTACTCATACCAGACAGGCCAACAGGTAGAGGTCTGACAAACCAGTCTCCTAGTCCTCCAGGTTGGGGGTTGGAATATGATTGGCACCTCCTCCCGAAAAACACCATTTCTGGTACACTGTCACCCACCCACTGCCTTGCGGTACAGGCTATTGAGCCAAAGGCTTTGGTTGAGAACCGTAATCGTTCCCCTGTCTAGGTCTGGGCGTCCTGGCAGTATCTCAGCTCACACACAATCATGAATCCTCACAACACAAACAATTCCATACTGCATCGGCCGTCTCACAGTATAACCCGGGCCGCCCTATCTGCTGCATACAGCAGGGTGGATAGGCGAAAACATGCTACTGCTGACCCCTCCCCCACTGTCCTATCATATTTAGCTCTCAGGCCTCTCCCGATCCCCAATTCTGATAACTTCTCTGCAGGTTCCACAGCAGATATAATTAATCATAGTAACACTGTGCCGATAAGTCCCAGCTCTCGCCAATCAGTCTCACACCTCCCTCGTCCTGTGCTTCGACCTAGAACGCAAATTAATATAGGTGCCTTCAACGTTCGTACTCT
>QNGE01000618.1:139841-166529 GCA_008508345.1 Paragonimus westermani
ATATATATATATATATATATATATATATATATATATATATAGTTCACCACTCGGTGTCTACCCTCTTTTTTGATTTATTTAAATATATATATATGTATATATATATGCACACACACACCACCGCCACTTGTTTAGACAGTCATCCGCAATTTTGACACTGTTGCCATTGAACATTACCATACCGCAGTTTCATACATGGGTCTCTTGTATTGGTATATGCCTGATGAGAATTGCCAAAAAGAACTATTTATGTCTGTCACAAATTCTGGGCTCCTAATTATAGTCACTTTCCGCTCTCACTGTTTGTCGCTATAGCTGTTCACTTGTGATGGTTATCCTGACTCAGCCCAACTTTGAAAGCTGTTGTGTAGTTTCGGACCTAGAAATACTGTGGTCGATAGTACCGATTTGATTCATTAGCTAAGAACGCTACTCTGAACATGTTCTGTTAGACAGTTCTTTATCATATCTCCTTTTTTCCGTCACACCCTACGTTTGCTTGCTAGGACTTGTCGGTGCAAAACGCCGGAACAGAAGAATGTCGACCAGAAACAGTGGAGGCTATCGGTAACCGCATGCAGGTAACGGAAGGTGGAAAGAGAGTTGAGATTGCGTTATTTTCTTTTTGTTCTGTTATGAAGAACTAATGCACTCGCTGTCTCATTTTTTTAGTTTCATTTTGTTTAAATAAACAGTCATCTTAGCATCGATTACCTGTTCAAATAGATTGCTTCCACAAACCTCCCATAAACCACGAAAAGCAGTAGTTCGAGTGATTCATTGGGTTGTGCAGTGTCATCACTTTTTGTGTTCCAGTTTTTACTTTTCCAAATGATCATGACCCATACGATGTCGGTCGGGCAAGTGGTTTGGTTATGGCTATACTCTTCCTCTTTTGGTATTCGTGCTGCGTTCGCTGCAGGGACGTCTTGTTGGAGTCACCAGTGATCTGTCAATGTAATCGAAAAACGCGCCTCATCGGTACTACAGTTTTTTTTAATCGAGAATGCGTACTTACTGACTGTACCAAAGTCTGTATAAGCAAATCTTGCGTGTTCGCAAGTCCTGCCGTTAGACCGCCTCCTGTCTCGTTCGTTTGGTAGTTTTAGATACTACCCGTGTTCAGTGTGAGAGTCACATGAGTGACCATTGCAAGTTGTCGGAGGCCAATCTCAATTACACCTTCACATCCTTATTGAAGTGGATGGCCAGTTGGGAGGCACGATTATTCCAACACTCGATGGAATACATCAACACGACGGAAAGGTATGACGAAAAACTCACCGTGAATGGATTGCAGACAACACGAGTGGGCGGACAGGCTATCGCTCAACGATCAAGGTCGACAGATAGCAGACAAAAAATCCACGACAGAAAGCCTCGGCCACACACAAACCAGGCAGAGTTGCACACAACGTGTGAGTGAAAGCTACCGCTGCGTTGCGGACTAAGATTCCGATTCAGGAACGCGAGTGTGCGCGTGGCATGGGAACGTTAGGGTTGAATAATAAAGATCGTGCCTTGTTGAACGACTTTATGATCGGAGTGCCGAGCGAAAATCATCGTAACGCTTACGTTGGCAATATTCGGAAGACGACTATAAGTGAAAACTGATTGGATGAGACATTTGGATTTAGGATGCATAAAAATTTGCAACACTTCCGATCAGATAAGCTCGCCATGATGGTCAACCAGCTGCTGGGTAGGCAAGTAGAGGAAGAAAACTGATGACCAATGTCTGTCCAAGAATGGGATGGTTCCACAAAAGAAATTCTGGACCATACAGATAACTAGTGAGATCATTCAATCACGGGGGGTTTGGTTTAGTATTAGTGTTGGATCGCATTTCGGCTGCATTTTTTGATCACTTGAGATAAGATTCGCACGGGGGTGGTTTTTCATTTTGTTTTGAAAGCTGATGGTAGTGTGAGAGAAAAAATTAGAGAGCGTTTTATGTGGAACCTAAAATCGAGCGTACTACGAATGGTTAGCGTAGCTGTACCAACATGTTGCTGGCCAACCAAAAAGATGGAGAACCTGTTGGTTATCCTTCTGAGAATAAAGGTTCACTCATGAAGAGGTGTTTTTTCCATGAACAATGTATGAATCTATGCGGTGAATCCCGCTTGCTACTTGTACAAGGCGCAACAGTTCGGGTCAGGTTATAAGCTTTTGTGTTAGTGAAAATCAGTTGGGTTGTAAGCACGCAATTAACTCTTTCCAACAAAGCTGTGGGCTAGCGTCAAAATCAGAAAGTTGTCCCGCTTCATTGGGTTTTTCAAAGTGTCGTGAATGGGTTTGTGTGCTCATGGTTTATTGTATAACTGCATGACCCGCCGATCAACAAACGTCAACATGGTTCGCTTTGCCACCCTAACAGCTCACCGAGTCTGACAATTCCGACCTCGTGCTTGGCGATACCATTTGGCTTGATGGCCCGAACTCGAATGGTTTAGCCAACCTCCTGGCTCCGAGATAAGGTTCGCACGACTGACATATTACGAAAGAGACAGTTAACTATCTGGCAGTAAAAGTCAGCTGATATACTTTTGTGTCCTTCTGAAACCAGGTATACCGACACCCATTGAATCTGACATCAAAAAAGTGCTGTTTGTGTCGTGATGGCTCAATTGGGTCTTGTCCTACTCAGGCAGTTCAACCAAATTGTTCTATTTTTGACATTCTTTTAGTATTTCCTTCCTCCTGAGGTTTTTAATTGTGACTTGATATTCACTTGGTACACGTTTTTTTATGATCCAAGGAAATTCGTCTTGGTTTGAATTTGACCGCTTATGCATCAACCGTTACATCTAATAGCCTGAAACTGCGCAGAAGCATTTGCCTTCTGATCGATATGAACCGAGTCACGTTTGTTCGATCTTTTTTGTTCGACGTTAATCTCAGCCGGTTCGGTGCCACGTTTCATTCCTGTTTTGATTTCCTTGATACAAATTTTACAGCGAGGACTAATATACAACTCGACCACGTGGCTATTAACGACAATACTTCTCAAGCCTGCCTCATCAGATGAATTAGATCACTGTCGTAGAACTTTGTCAATATCTGCAGAACTCAACAACAACTTATTACCCAATATTGTGATCAGCAAGCACGTCGACTTAAATGTCATCCAGGTTTTTACCCTTTTCGATATTCACGTTCGTTCCGACCTAGCGATAAATTAGGATTAACTCACCGGTATGTAGACATGCATTCGAACCGAACCGTATTCTGAGGTTTATGCACACCTGGCGAATTGTGGAGGTGACTTATAGGAGTGGTCAAGAAGAGTGTGGCACAATTCTAGCCGGGTGTTGGATTCCTTAATCTGAAATGAGGCTCACCGTGAACTTTTTACTACAACATATTTTCCTCTTCTCATTTACCTATCCGATTAACAGTATTCCTTTAAAAATACCTGATGGCCACGAACATCGTTGGGGACTGTTTATCATTCTTGAACCTTTTGGAGAAAGTTCAGTCTAACGGAACGGTTTACTGTTCCCATACAGTCTTGTTGATCTTCAATTCCATTTCAGTCACATTTGCGTTGGCTTCATGAACATGATTATCACTCGTACAATTGAACTGTACTTCCCAGGTTCATAGTTCTTAAGTCGCTGAACGTCATTCCGATGTGATTTTGATTGATAATTTGAATAACTGGAAGCCTAGCGTGAAAAATGTTTTTTCGTCAAGATCTCCTTTGCGCACTTCAAGTGTCCACTATTGTGTTCATATTTTGACCGGAATCGTTGTTAGAATAAATGCTAGGATGAACGACAGTCTACAGGGTTCTTGATAGTAGCGTTTTCAATAAAAAGAGAAGACCTTAAAGCTGGAAATCCTGTTCTTGAACTAATTAATCTCGGAACTTCAAATTGATTTTAATCAGTCCCACTAATTATCGTAGTCTTGCTCCGTCATCATTTTTTTTCACCATTTTTCGTTTTTTATCGTTTGCCAAGGTCGCAGATATGTTCGTCTGCTTTCACAATTTCACGAAAAGAAAAGTTGTTTTATCTCCGTTTTTTGACACAAACATAGGTAACAAAATCATGATAGTATCATCCAAAATACCGTGCCTGTTGGTAGCATGTTCCACCTTCTGTTCCTGATGGATTGAGCTTACGAAATGTTGCTATACTATTCAACATTTCTTAAAAATTAAGTCTCATTCTATTCGAAGAATTTTCATTACCGGGATTTGTTCGATTACAGGAAGTTTACTTTCATGTGTCTGTTAAAGAGAACATTTAACAATTTGATGGTCAACAGGCTTTCCGTGTTAACCGCCCTACAAAACTCTGCACTCATTGTGGTGGCGTAATCACCTATATCAGCAGCCTCTGATGTTTGCCCATAAGTAAGGAGTTTGCACACAGTACAAAACTGCGTTCACGAAACGATCCAGAGCCCTCCTTCCAACAAACATTTATCTGGTATCCACACTTACAATACTCTACCTTCATATAATCACCGCTTCATTTATGGTGAACGCTGAATGTATACAGCGTGTCAAGTTTTTCGTTTATTTTTGATCTGCCTAGTGGTGTTAATTTTCCAACACGAAGTAATGTACGACAGGTTACCGTTTATCGGGAACAATACCTTACTGCTTTCGACCATGTTCCATTAAACGGAGTTGATCACCGTTTTACTGAACTCCTTTCAAAGAAGTACTGCAGCACTCAGTATCCCATTAGAAAGAAGTATCCTGCTCGTGATATGTCATTTTCTGTTATCCGAGGACCTATGAAATCCCAGGAATAAACTAGCTTCTATCGATCTCATTTGAATATCTTATGAAGGCAAAAATTGTGACGATCAACGAACTGTTTATTGATACACCTCTAATCTCACAATAGGAACCCTACATAATATACGTGTCTTCAAACGCTTGCTTCGATATCCAACAACAGTGGGGCCTTCCCAGGTGCTCATCGTGCTGTATTTCTCTTTCCAGCTTTTTTTTCACCATACACGTTTCTCATCAAAATATGCGGACAAAACCACCTTAGAAGGATTCTTAATTCACTCAATCAGATTTTCAGCTTCATTCTACTCGTTTCAGCATTGTTTCTACTTTTCCCTCCTGTATCATATCGTCTCGGTATTGCCTTCGCGTTGCGTCTGTTTTCATGCCTTCCCAACTTGCACTCTACGGACCATCTCGTGACTTCACCTGCCCATTTTTTTAGTTGGAAGAAAGGATTCAAATTAGTCGTACATCTTTGTCTGGTTACTTTTTATAGTCTCGTCTGTCACGACTGCTTTGCGTGCGTTACGTATCGATTGTCTGTTCTACTTGTGGCACGTTTGCTATTTTACGTAATTACAATCATATATTATCTATGCTTTTGTTATCTTGTTCTTGCATACGTTTCTATCACAGAGCCTCATCGAGTTGGTGAAAAAGACCATCGTGTGTTTGCAATTTGCCCGGGTAGGTACTCTCTGATATGTGTTGATTTACTCGTTTCCGTCACATCGTTTAGCTTGTCATATGTAAAATATTCGTTTGTAATGAAGTAAGCTTACGTGGTGCCAGGATGCCCAGAAAATGATCAGGGCTTGTAGCACAGTTTTCAGCTCGGGAAACTGGAATGCGCAGCTAGACAGTACTGGATCGCAGTAAATCCCAGCCTGTTGGTTGTCAATCTCCTTTTCTATCCACCTAGCATGAACAGTCTCCCCACTGTTACCACACCACTGTCCAGTTGAACCAGTATGTCACTGAAGTACGCGACCTTTCACATCACCTCCGAGTTTCCATAATCGAACGCCGTAACTCTTACAATCTGTGATTATAAAATCTTGTGGACCAGTGGCTAATCGAGCTCAGTGATATGAACCTTGTTAGTTAGTTCCCTTTAGTAAGGGTAACATCGGTCGAACGTGACCGTAACTAAGCTGTTTTGTTGAAGCTGTTTTTTATTACTTGCGCAATTTTTCTGTTTCTTAGCAAAGTGTGACTCCTCATTCGAACTGAGTTCTGGTCTATAGACTAGCATTGTTATTTTCCTGGTTATATGCTGGTTCCAATGTGAACCGCTCATGTTGACAGTGATTGATATTAGTGATTGGATCGGCCGTTTAGCTGATCACAAGTGAAGTTTATAGATTGTTGTAAGAACTCAACAACCGACTCCTTAACACCTTGTGACCTACTTCTGTTATTGCGCGGTGGCTAGATCACATGCTACGTGTGATAGCTGACCGTTCACTACACCGAAACTTATCGACCTCAGCCAACAGCATTTGGATAAAGCTACAAAATAACCGGTCATCAACGCGGTCACGAAGTCCTCTGTTTTATCGTTCTTTGAAATTAGCATGTGATGCGTGTCTGGGTGTTCATTCATATCGCCAACTAGAAACACTATCGGAGATGGCAGTGTACCGAGGCCATTGGTTTGCCTAATTCCTAGTTCGATTCAGCTTTTTCTAAGTTTTGTCTCTATTTCTTCTCTTGCTTGTTTCTCTGGATTGTTGCGCTAAACATCGGCCAAACCAGGCTGAGGGTTATTTAAATGTGATCGGACGTAACAAACTGTTTTTTGACCAAATTGACTAACCCGTAGATTCACATAGGATGAGGGCACAAGTGGATTTTTTCGTCGTGTATCGCAAGTTGGATGACGGAAACACTTACACTGAACACAGCACGTCCGTATAGGGCATGCACACTGAACAATATACTCTACAGCTTTGCAAGCATGTTCCGCACTCCATAGTGGTGACACCAGTTGATTACTGGTTGTGGCAGCACTAATTAAGGGCGTCGAAATGGTGACTAATCGAAGTATCAGTGACGGAATCTCTGTCGAATAAAGTCACTGACCAGAAATCATAAGTGCAAGCTTGAAAACTAACTAATACGTCGATGGCTACCGACCAGTGAGAGAACCTGTAGATTAATGTTTTACAATCGGAACCAACTCGTTGAACTTATACCGTGTTGTGCAACGCAGTAGCATTGTGCGTGCTCATCTAACCACAACTTATCAGATTCCCATTAGTTCTGATGATATGTTGATAGCACGTGCATCATTACCCGCATGATGTCTCATCAAGTCGGACTTGTGTTCCCCACTTTACAGATAAAATTCCTTCTCCATTTTAGTTAGTTTCCTTCTGTCCCCCCCCACTACCGATAGGGTCTGCAAAAGTTGCTATTCGTAGGGCTGTTTCCGTCCAGAGAAATCAAACAATATTAGCGATCTTATGACGTTTATTTGTCTCCCTAGTGTAATACCGCTTTATAAACAAAGAAGCCATACATCATTCGTTTTTGGTAAGTAGGACACTCGAGAGCATATTTCGAAATCCTTTCAGCAACCCACTGTCTCCATTCATGTAGCTGAGTAACAGAAATTTGCATGCACTCGATGTTTCAGGGACCTGCCGGAGAAAAGTTTACTTATTTGTTTCATGAGCTGTTCACCCATGTTTCTTATTCCCCTAGGAATCTATGATGGCCAGCTACAGTACAGTTTTGACTGCTAGTCGAAGCGCCCCGAAGCTTGACGCAGACCTCACTCTTGACAAAGCTCATTCCGGTCGTTCGTTGTCAGTGTCAAATTCTGAGGGACGTGTTCAACCCCCAGGTTTGTTCTTAAGTCTCCTATCGTCGTGTTTTCGTTAATCCTCGCCGACTCCCGTTTATTTGTCCATACATATCCCTGAATGTACACATTTGTGCATCGATTTCGATTGACTGCATACAGCCAATGGGCTTATTTGTCGTACAGAATCAAATAGGAGTAGTCACGAACGAGTGAGAGTAGGAATGAGCCCACGACATTGTCTTTATTTTTCCCACCTTAAAATGTCTTCATTACACTCTTGCGTGACCCAGTATCACCTTCTCACTACTCGATATCAAGTTGAGTTAACTCACGAGGTGTCGTGTGCTGGACTAACTCGTTCATATGTCATATGAGAGAATTTTTTTAGCAGTACAAAAGACTAACAGTTTATTGGATAAACAACAACCCCTTTGTGCAAAATACCACTTACACTGCCGGTCGCCATTCTACTGCAAGCGTGTTGGCCTTGAGTAATCATCTTACTACTGTGCTGCACTCTGGTGTTTCAACCTAATCGGTTTTCTAAATCTTACACACAGAAATGAATTGATTCAGTCGTGACTGAAAGCTTGCACAAAAACCATGGGCACCAGTCGAAATTGGTGGAACGATCCCATTTTATCCCGGAATAACAGAACACTTTTCACTGAAACGTGGCTGTACTAGCTAACAAACCGGTGTAAGTGAAACCGTATGTAAAAAAGATGATCAGGGTGTCACCACCAACCTCACCGACTTGACAGTTCAGCAGGTCTCAACCACACCATCTGGACGATAGGACTCGATTTGTCAGTTATTGCATTCAAGACGACCCTTCGTCGGAAGCAGAAGTGACCCTGGAGCTTAAGTTGTTGAAGCCTATCAAGAAACGTGTTGAGAGGTTGGTATGAGAACTGACTAAACTCTTTCGGACGATTTGGGAAACTGAAGAAGTATCTCGCGGTTGGTGGTTGTCACTAGGAATTCCCGTTTTCAAAGGGGGGCCCGAAGTTCATGTGAAAACCATGGAAGCATCAGTTTGGTGTTTGTTGCGTCCAGGTTACTCACTGATGGCATTTTAGGTCGGTTTACTAGGTCCGGAGTAGGTCAGGTAGTCGAATAGCAAGTAAACTTCCGATGCGGTCGAGAGTGCATTGATTGCACATTCGACTCGGGACGGATCTCGGTGCATCGAGAGTTCTACAGGTAGGCGAAGGTGTTTATCATTTTAGACCTAAAGGCTGCTTTCGATTCTTGAAGAATACGGACATACGGTCGTCACAGGTTTGTTCAAAAGCAGCCTCCGATCATACCTCTTCGTAGCATTGTCCATAGCCTACATAAGATGAGAAAATCGCGGACTCTCTCAGCTGGTTGAAACACCACCGTACTAACTCTGATGCATTTTTCAGGTCTTGTATCCAGATCGACGCCTGACACCACACACTGTTAATTGCGAACCTTATGCAACGCGTTGTTCACTTCTTCACTTGTAATCTCTGCAAGTTCCCTGATTGACCCATTTCGTACAGGCAATGGACTCTTTCCTACGTTTTGGAGTAAAAACCGGACTTTTTGTTTTTGAAATTTAATATTGAAAACGCATATTTACTGTGGGTCTTGTGCCAGGTACATTTCGATGGGCCCACAAATTGTATATTTGCCTCATATTTGTGTGCTTGGATCAGAAGCCACAGCAAATAGGGGAACAGTGGAGAAGAATTTACCACGAGTCTGTTGTCTTCAAACAAAATAATCACTGACTTTCATAGCGTAAGTGAACATTCTCCAGCCTGTAGCTCACCAACCTCCTATGATCCGATACCCTCTCTTCCGAAACCGTGATCTCTTGTCGCATGCCTGCCACCTTCGGCTTGGCCCAGGTGGAGCATATTGGCGCAAACGTTACTTTTAGTAAGCAGGTAAATAACGCTTTGTGCGTTATAATGTATATTATTATATATATATGTAATATATAATCCCTTTTTCCTCCTTACATTATGGCACACTGCTTCCTGATGTGGTCAAATCGGGAGAACAAGAGTTCGCCAATAGCCGTTTATCGAGAACATGTAACACTTATCACGGTTCGGTCAGTTAGTTTGTCCTCACTTGAGTCATCTTCTTCAGAGACTGCGCAAACCGCTGACTCTACAACACAAGGGAGAAAGACAATGATTAGCTGCGGTTTAAAACGTACGGCGCGCGTTTCCTCAGTTTCCGTTTCACTTTACATTAAGTAATATAAAGCATAAAGGGAAAAGGTCAGACTAAAGGACCAACTCAGTCTTCGTAGAATGGGGCCAATCGAGTTTGTCGTTATTATCCCGGTGGTATTTTACGGGTTAACAGTTAAAGTGAACCTGCATACCTTTCACTGTTGTAAAGGTGTGCTGATCTGTTTACTCGATCGTTTCCTCAGTTCTCTTAAGCTGGATTTCAGACTGGTCAATTTATTCAGTCGGATTGCTAGTCTACTCAAATTCCCATCACTATGGCCTGATCCTCTCTGTTGTCCTACGTACTCTCAACTCAGTGACCTCAAAGCGATCTAGTCTGTGTTTTCGTACAAGAAGAAGATAAACGGTTGTTTCTATTACTCCCTCCCGCAGGTATCACTTGTGAAGCCAGTTCATTCACTATTGATCGAAAAGATCAGTTGAAAAGTCCGGAATCACTGGGCTCTACAACTGCCAGCTCCAGTAATAGTGGACGTAGTGGTGAGGGAAATGGAAACTCATTGCTCGTCGCTTCGACCGACACCGTTCAACAGTGTCCGGTTCGAAAGTTGTCCCTGCTTCCCAGTCGGCATACTGAATGTATTCAGGAAACTAGGCGCCCATCATCTGCAGCCGACATTTCTACAATCCCTCCCCTCAACAACACGTTCGCAACTGAGGTGAAGAAATTCGACTCTCTCACAGCCAACTCAAACCACATATCTGCTTGCTCTCTGCCTATTGTTAATGCGTCCTCGCCTCTGTCAGCTCCACACAATTGCCATCATCTTCCTATTTCGTCGTATTCCTCATCCGAAGATGACCTGACTGATTCGAACAGAAACGATGATGACGAGGATGAGTTTTTTGACACACACGAAGAGATCACCAGTCTCGGACTCCAGTCACCCTTGTCGGTTAAATCAAAGTAAGTCCTTTAGCTGCTATTCTGTTGATCATTTTTTGGGAATCCTCGCCAGTCTGCACTTTCGTGGCCATGTTGCACCCGTATCTAGGCCATGGACGGAACACAGCGATATCGCAATATGTCACGAAAATCAGTGCTCAATTGTCTGAACCCAAATCTCGCAAATTCGGACCCACCCCACAAGTAAGGACAAAGGACGACATTCAGACGAGCTCTGTTTACTGCTCAACCCGATGGTGAACTATTGAGAGACAGCAGCTCTTTAGGTTTTGAGCGGCCTTAGAACTAGGTCATTCAACGGATCAATCGGAGGCCAGTGCCCAACTGGGATTTTGAAGACAGTGGCAGGTATTAGAATTCCCTAGATTGAAAAGTACATCCTTCTCGACAATAAGGGCGAATTTTTGAGGAAAAGTGCCCTTTCCAAATGAGGATTCGAACGTTTCATGTTTGTGACTGATAGGAGTGAAAGCTGTGTTAATTGTTGACATATTACACCACACCTTTTGTTTTTGAGTTAAAAGAAAAGGAATTGATGAGGTTCGCACTTTCTCCTAAAAGCGTTGTACATGAACTTGAACAATTGGTAGCACGTCTGCAAGCATTTCTATTTGGTCGGATGAGGTTTTGCAAGATGTGATCTATCACGAAATGAGGGCTGGATTAAAAATTCTGTTTAATTCAAATGGTCTATATAAATCAAAATCAATTTAATGATCTGTATCAATCAAGATCAATTTAATGGTCTGCAGTCATGCGCGTCTAGGCATATCATTGACTGTCTGTTGTATGCTGCCATGTCGTATAGCGTTGTCAGAGTAAATGTACCAGCCAGGCTTTTTCCAACTCATGTGGCGGAGTCGATTTCGCACCTGCACGTTGTACGTGAATTGTTCGGTTCGATGTGAAAATACTGCGTCTATGCCTTTCCCACCTCAAGATCTTCCTGCAGCGCCTTCGCTTTTCTTTATTTCGCCTTCCCCTCATTCCGTGGCGGTCTAATATGATTAGGGTGGGTTTTTCCCATCAGACTTTTGCGCACCTCAATCGATCGGATTAGTTAGCACACATCGGTCATACTCAGTTGGTAAATGCACCGCACGAGCAAGCGAAAGTCGGATTGATGCTTGCTGGATGTGTTGTATCCGTGCTCTATCCGATCCTGTTGACCGTGTTTCGAACTACGTGTTTGGGCTAAAGCACGGTTAGGTGTTCGAACTAAGTTGGATGTGTACAACGGCCGACTGATTGATACATATCAAGCCTGCAGAGCTCTCGTTTTGATGTGAATTTTGAACAAGCCCAATCGGCATTTCCCCTCATCCATGGTACGATTGGCCAACCGCATGCGGGTATGGGGCTGGCACACGAATAAGCACGTGCACAATTTGGCTGAAATTGAGATTGCACACATCTGCATCTCATCTTACAATGGTGCAGCCCTTTTCCAGTGATTTATCTATGCGGTCTGTCTGACACCAATGCACCCCACTAGGTACGCTAGTACACGCTTACCATAGTGAAACAAACAAGATAAGGGCCACGGTCCGTTGGGAAATATCGAACTTCGGCTGGGTACGCAGTCACGGGTGTTCACGCTTGAAGTGCTGGCTGTTAACCTGAGGTACATCGTTGTAGGTATCTCCATCCCTATTAGTTGTGCCTCCCTTAATAATTCGATTTATTGTTTTACGCGACTTCATCAGAAACATGTCTGCTCAAGTAGCAGATGCCGTGATCGACTGACAGTTGGATTTTCCTGGAATATGAGTGTAGGTTCGATGCCTTTCCGGTCGACCAGAAGAACAGCTCAGTGTGCGTTTCTAATCCTAATACGAATTAAGCGTTACTTTTCTCTCTTACCATGTGACCGAGTAGGCTAATGTATATAACGTTGGTGAGTCCACTAAAAACAATTGTACTCACATTTTGTTTAGAAGTAAATCATGTGCATACCCCACTGTCATAACAGTTGCGCCAACAGTGATCGAGTGCGTATACTACGAGTTTTTTAACCATGCCATGCTAGCAAGCATCAGTGGACTACCGTAGTCATTGGTTGAATCGGAGAGTGCGTGAACTGATTTGTGTGGTACAGTATCCTTATTCGCGGTTTGTACGGGTGAACTGTGACCATGTCACTGTGCACAATCCCATCTTGGCAAACACAACTGTGGCTGGCTGATCTGTTTCGATTAAGATGCTTGTCGACTTAAACCCTCGCACTGTGCGACGTCTCTGTCTCCATTTTTCATCCCCTTGCTCGGTTTGGATGCATATTTTTCAGCCGTATCACAAAAATACGTTGAATCGTCTTAATTTGACACAGATTCATAGTACGGAGATATTTGGGATTTGAAACACTTTAGTAGCTGTTTACACCAGTGTGGGTGTTGTCAGCCTTCCCACACAGTCTTCCCGGTTATTTACGATCGAATCTCAACGCCAGATCGTCCAGATTTGAACAATGTGCAAGTATCTGGTCCGCCCGTTTTGACGCTGAACTTTGCTTAATTACTGTACACAGAGAACAGTCTTTGTTCGCAATTGCCTATTTTCCATAATCTTAGTGCACAATTTTCCACACTTTTCGTTGATTCTCGCTTTTTACTCTGTCCATCTCGTATCATCCTCGCGACTGTACGTCCGCGCCTTCAGCTATGACGCCTTTCGTACCTCCATCCAAATGTCCGCAAACAATCAGACGGACTTACTGCATACCGATGACCTTTACGATGAACTGTACGACGACGACGATGAAGAAGACTGTGAGTTTCCAGCCGCCACCTAATTTTATATTTTCATATTGTCTCTGTGTGTAATGAGTGTGCCTGTGTGTGGTTTTGCGTTTGTTGAGAATGCTAGTTGATTTCGTAATGTTGGTTGGTGGTTGAAGTGTTCAGTCGTTCGCCGAACCCCATTCAAAACTTAATTCTATACACTCAACTCCCTGCGCGCAGTTGTCTCCTTGTTTGGTGATGGGAAGTTTACTATGTAATTGCCCAGCTCTACGAACCGTCAAACACTTGAAACGTGTATACGCACTCTGTTAGTTCAAGCTCACCTGGCTCGTTTGGTGCTGCTTACCTTCTTCTCTGGCTTTGCAAAGAGGGTACTTTTCACAGGAAGTTTGGTAAGTAAGCGGTCGCGGATAATGATCACTATTGACACGTTAAAAACTGCACATATGGACATTTTGGGCCGAGCGATTCAGTGGTAGACCGATCATTCCCACAATTCATCCTGATCTTATATGAGGTTCTTCCTGGTTAGCTGACAAAAACAGGCTTGGTCCTCAACGAGTTGACGAGGTTGTTTTCCGCTATTCTGGCCGACTATCTCACGATAGCACACGTGCATGNGATGTGTTGTATCCGTGCTCTATCCGATCCTGTTGACCGTGTTTCGAACTACGTGTTTGGGCTAAAGCACGGTTAGGTGTTCGAACTAAGTTGGATGTGTACAACGGCCGACTGATTGATACATATCAAGCCTGCAGAGCTCTCGTTTTGATGTGAATTTTGAACAAGCCCAATCGGCATTTCCCCTCATCCATGGTACGATTGGCCAACCGCATGCGGGTATGGGGCTGGCACACGAATAAGCACGTGCACAATTTGGCTGAAATTGAGATTGCACACATCTGCATCTCATCTTACAATGGTGCAGCCCTTTTCCAGTGATTTATCTATGCGGTCTGTCTGACACCAATGCACCCCACTAGGTACGCTAGTACACGCTTACCATAGTGAAACAAACAAGATAAGGGCCACGGTCCGTTGGGAAATATCGAACTTCGGCTGGGTACGCAGTCACGGGTGTTCACGCTTGAAGTGCTGGCTGTTAACCTGAGGTACATCGTTGTAGGTATCTCCATCCCTATTAGTTGTGCCTCCCTTAATAATTCGATTTATTGTTTTACGCGACTTCATCAGAAACATGTCTGCTCAAGTAGCAGATGCCGTGATCGACTGACAGTTGGATTTTCCTGGAATATGAGTGTAGGTTCGATGCCTTTCCGGTCGACCAGAAGAACAGCTCAGTGTGCGTTTCTAATCCTAATACGAATTAAGCGTTACTTTTCTCTCTTACCATGTGACCGAGTAGGCTAATGTATATAACGTTGGTGAGTCCACTAAAAACAATTGTACTCACATTTTGTTTAGAAGTAAATCATGTGCATACCCCACTGTCATAACAGTTGCGCCAACAGTGATCGAGTGCGTATACTACGAGTTTTTTAACCATGCCATGCTAGCAAGCATCAGTGGACTACCGTAGTCATTGGTTGAATCGGAGAGTGCGTGAACTGATTTGTGTGGTACAGTATCCTTATTCGCGGTTTGTACGGGTGAACTGTGACCATGTCACTGTGCACAATCCCATCTTGGCAAACACAACTGTGGCTGGCTGATCTGTTTCGATTAAGATGCTTGTCGACTTAAACCCTCGCACTGTGCGACGTCTCTGTCTCCATTTTTCATCCCCTTGCTCGGTTTGGATGCATATTTTTCAGCCGTATCACAAAAATACGTTGAATCGTCTTAATTTGACACAGATTCATAGTACGGAGATATTTGGGATTTGAAACACTTTAGTAGCTGTTTACACCAGTGTGGGTGTTGTCAGCCTTCCCACACAGTCTTCCCGGTTATTTACGATCGAATCTCAACGCCAGATCGTCCAGATTTGAACAATGTGCAAGTATCTGGTCCGCCCGTTTTGACGCTGAACTTTGCTTAATTACTGTACACAGAGAACAGTCTTTGTTCGCAATTGCCTATTTTCCATAATCTTAGTGCACAATTTTCCACACTTTTCGTTGATTCTCGCTTTTTACTTTGTCCATCTCGTATCATCCTCGCGACTGTACGTCCGCGCCTTCAGCTATGACGCCTTTCGTACCTCCATCCAAATGTCCGCAAACAATCAGACGGACTTACTGCATACCGATGACCTTTACGATGAACTGTACGACGACGACGATGAAGAAGACTGTGAGTTTCCAGCCGCCACCTAATTTTATATTTTCATATTGTCTCTGTGTGTAATGAGTGTGCCTGTGTGTGGTTTTGCGTTTGTTGAGAATGCTAGTTGATTTCGTAATGTTGGTTGGTGGTTGAAGTGTTCAGTCGTTCGCCGAACCCCATTCAAAACTTAATTCTATACACTCAACTCCCTGCGCGCAGTTGTCTCCTTGTTTGGTGATGGGAAGTTTACTATGTAATTGCCCAGCTCTACGAACCGTCAAACACTTGAAACGTGTATACGCACTCTGTTAGTTCAAGCTCACCTGGCTCGTTTGGTGCTGCTTACCTTCTTCTCTGGCTTTGCAAAGAGGGTACTTTTCACAGGAAGTTTGGTAAGTAAGCGGTCGCGGATAATGATCACTATTGACACGTTAAAAACTGCACATATGGACATTTTGGGCCGAGCGATTCAGTGGTAGACCGATCATTCCCACAATTCATCCTGATCTTATATGAGGTTCTTCCTGGTTAGCTGACAAAAACAGGCTTGGTCCTCAACGAGTTGACGAGGTTGTTTTCCGCTATTCTGGCCGACTATCTCACGATAGCACACGTGCATGGCTTTTAGGTCGTCTCATAATATTGATCGTTCACTGCGCTCTGCTGGAGCGCGACTTCAGTCTCTTACGGCAACTGTTTGATTCCTTTGCCTGAATGATTCACACAGGAACTGTAAACGCTTTCGAAGGAATTTCAGATAAATAATGGACACATCGTATTGCTTACCGACGGTACACAGACTTTTTACTGTATGCAATAGAGGGTAGTGATGTGCGGGAACGCGTGTCTTACTCTTTCCGGGGAAACTGTGCAGATTGCGTTATTCATTTCTGTTCGACGGTGCATAACCACCCCATTTAGGCAGACAAAGGCATGAGAAGGCGCGGGCTGATCAACAATTCTCGGTTGACGAACGACCTACCAGACTAGCGCACAAGTATTTATTGACCTTACTTTCTCATAATCGCGTAATCATCAATCGCATTGCTTGTGATTGTGTTGGCGAACGTTTGTATGCTTGTGATTATTGCATCACATGCCCGTCTCGAGTGAATTTGTTGTCGCACGCTTTCGTGTTTGCATTCTCTATCCTGTCGCTTTGATCGAACGCGTCGTGTATCAGCTGATTAACATAACCAGTCCCAACCCATCGACGCGGGATGATCAGGGTGCAGTACACACGCGTCATCAAGTTGTACGTAACACGCCTTATATGCATTCGAACACGAGTGACGTCTTCACTTGACCATAAACCGCCGCACAGTGTCCTTATGTGTATCACCCGGACTCGCCGATGGATGTAGTCACAGTTTTTACCTATTCGGTTCTACATTAAATGGTGGTGAATGAGTATGCTGCGAGTCGTGTATTTTAACATTCACCGAACTGAATTGCTGTTCCAAATGAACGTATTTTTATTATGATCGGTATCGACCAACAATTTCTGTAGGCTCATTTTTTAGCTGAACAAGTCGAGTTTATACTCGTAAAGGCGCGTCGGTTTTCATTAGTCATCGTCACACAACGGAACTGGTGTGTTCCGTATCCCCAATGTTAACCCCATGCCACCGTTTAGTTAGTCGTGTGTACTACTCCGTGTTCACAAGACTGAAGCTCTTTCTCAGTTGGCTTCAATGCCTCTCTAATTTCTCACGTTACATCCTTCTGTTTTTGTTCAGTTAGCCCCGCTGTGCACACATGGTCATATCGCCTCGTAATACAGCTACCTCTGGATAACGGCTCAGTGTTTATCCACTGTGATGAACTCATGAAACGGCTTTTTTCGAAGTAGTGTTTCACAGCCCTCCTGTAGTTGTAAAACAGCGTGGTTCAGTGACCACGGTATTGTTATGCTAGACGCATTGCTGAATGTGGTTGAAGTGACGATTACCAGCCGTGTTGGTACTAAATTTGGCCTGTCGATGTGGTTTATACTGAAATGCTGAGTAATTTCTACGTGCCGCTTTGGTTTTCACTTCGTGGTTTTTCCGATCTCTCCCAACTTTTTACCTTTTGTATGCAGTAGGTTCCGTGCAATCTCAGGGCTCGATCATCACCCACCTACTCTCACAGTTGCGCATTGGCATGGATCTTACGCGGATCACATTGCCCACGTTTATTCTTGAACGGCGTTCGACGTTAGAAATGTATGCGGACTTTTTGGCACACGCGGATCTGTGGGCCGCTATCCCGGACGCAACTAGTCCCCGAGACAGAATGATTGCTTGTCTTCGCTGGTATTTGTCTGCATTCCACGCTGGACGACGCTCGTCTATTGCCAAAAAACCTTACAACCCGATTCTCGGTGAAATATTCCGCTGTTACTGGTGTCTTCCAGTTCCCCATGATGATTCCCAATCCTCAGAGAGCGCAGTTGTTACCGATACAGAGTTACACAAATCTGGACCAGTTCCTTGGGCAACTGGCAATTCTGTAGTATTCTTGGCTGAACAGGTGAGCTTTGGAAACCGAATTTGTTCCGATTTGTTGTAGCAACGAGTATTTGTATGCTCAAACTGACGGTTTTTTACACTGAGCTGCGTTTGGATAGATCTGTTTGAACACCACTAATTTGACGGATGTATGCGTTTCCTTGCCCACTTTGTTACGCGGTGGTCGTCTGCATCAGGGTGATCTTCGGCGACTTACTGTAGGCATCCACAACGATGGGAGAGTTGTGTACATGAAATGGCCCAGCGAAATCCAAGTGAATCGTTGACCTGGCGCTACCGGGCTAGGTCATGACTGTAGTGGATTCTTCGAAAGTGTCTTAGACAGGTGTTTACTAGTCGTTCTAATTCTTCGCCTACCTCTGGCCAGCAGACATGGCTACATGTTAATTACTTCATTCTGGGGATTCCCAGACATCCGGTATGAGGTTGACGAGTCAGTTTGTTTCATGTTTCAATCGGTATTTCAACTCCTCCAAAAAGACGCTGTACTTCAAGTAGACAGCGAGGAGCTTCTCCAGGTTTACTGTGCCGGATAACTTGGAACTCCTGTTTGCTGTCATTGCGTGCAGAAATGGTAAAGTGCGTTGTGGAGTAATGTGCTGTCTTCTCAGCCACCTCCGAAGTAACTGGAAGTACCTGGGTCGCCTCCAAGGCCATCTGGTTCACTGCCAGTTCAGCTGATACTGTTGCAAATACCCATTCTTTTGGGTCAGATGTCCGTCACCCAATAAGGCAGGGAAATGCATCCACCTGTTTAATTGTCGTGGTGAACGTATACCCGATAATGAAATTCATATCGGCAGTCATGGTTCATAGTTGAGCCTGATTCAGCGTATTGACAAGAATACTTCTCTCTAATCCAAAGACTTTAGCAGTAGGCCGTGACTGATGAGCAAGGTAAAATGACGGCCAAAAAGCATCTTGTGGAGTATCTTGACGACAAAGATGGTTACAAGAGATTTTAGATTACTGATGAGTAGTCAGGGATTTGGTTTATTTTCAAGCTGACCGTCACTCACATTTGATTGCAGCCTCCGCATTCAGATAGACTTTGCAGCCAGCCTCTTTCGAAAAGAAGCACTAGACTCGAGTTTGGGCCGGCTGTAATCCTTTTGTGGCGAGGTAGTACACACCATATCGTAGCATCATCAGAGAGCTTATGTGATATTTGGTAGGAGGCCAGGCTGCCAACCGTGAATCTACCATTCCCTGGTAGTACTACAGCTCATTGTCCGTGGCTGCTTATTCGCCAGGAGAACCCCGCTTATTCCACAGTTGTCTTTTACGTGGAAGGCTATTCACCAATGCTCAGCCTGAGAACGCACTCGGTAGCGTTGAGGTAGTCCGCCGGTGTACTTGGCTACCGTGAAGGAAACCACGTACTAAACAAATGTGCCTGTACCCGAACACTCAACATCAGGCAATCAGATGACTGACCCATAGGTTGAATTACGGCGTCATCACAATGACAACTTCTCTATGGTTTTCGCCCCCCACTCTGCTTCGCAGACGGCTGCAACAGGGAACGTCAACATTCATGCCATTGGACTTGGTTGACTGCCGTCTCACCTAACGTCTGCAGCCGCCGTATCTGTGAATCGCAAGTACCCTAGCCCGAAAGACGAATCCAGTTCAGCTTATCCAGTCCCTTGCTGAACGACTTTATTTCTGCGCCAGTTCGCCTCCACGTCACTTTTACACCAGTCGGCCGCCGCACCGACAGAAAGAGGACATGTTTAATGCATAGCAAATCCACTCAAGTTTGTGTGCATCCAAAAGTTAAACAAAGGATCTCGTTTGTTACTCACTAACGAACACCTGCCACAACGTCTGTTTCTTGTCCGTTGATGCCACCCGATTTGAATGGTCGAAGGTAGACATCGGTTCATGTCTTCTACCCCGAACGTCTAAGTTTCGCAGTTGTAAAGTATCACAGCTCCTACAGCCGCCTTATATGCGCATCTCATAAGCGTAGGAGGAGTGCGCCTGTTTTGTCTGATATTTCCAAGACCAGCGAATTCTCCCAATCTTGGAGGTGCGTTCGAAGGTTTTATCCCATATACCTCCACCGCTACTGATGCAACTTCCCAAGTACACAAACCGGAGGCAACACGGTTCGAGAATTCATGTTGACGGACAATCTAGAAAAGTTGAAAAGGAACGGGAGAACAAGACTACTGTTGATCAATAGGATCATCAATTCGATGAGTTGTATAAGGTTCACTTGTTTGCCAAAATATTACTTCAAATTTCCGCACAGGTGTGTAAAACTGATGAGCTCTCACGGGAAAACATAAAAACGGAGGGGCTACATCAGTTGAGCTGTATTGATGTCACACTCCGCTTGTCTTTTAATTGTTTTGTTTTCCGGTTGATTCAGATTAAAAATCCCGTCTCTGGTTACCACAGCTGCCCTCTTGTTCACGTTTGGACAACCTGGCGGTATATAGTCCCCATATGATCCTATGTCACCTGCCTTGTGTAAAACTGGAGACTTAAGTTTTTCAGAGCTGTGCCAGAGGACGTCTGTTTGAACTAGATCAGTTCTCCACCTATCCGGATGTGAGTAACGCAGTTGAATTCGAGTCAAGCATAACTTTTCAAATCACTCATCATTGAGTCATGTACTGGCTCTCATTTTCTTCACTCGATCTTGTGTCTGTGTTGGTGTAATGGCACTTTGGAATTCAAGTGCGTGTGACCTTCAGTAGTGACTAAAGATCACGCTACTATTAAGCAGTATTTTGAACAGTTCTGAATAAGTAGCAGACTGTTTTTATGACTTCAAAAATGGTGTGCTTTGTTAATCTTATTGTTGATGGTGGTGTGTCGTATATTTTTGAGTGAATGTGTGCTCTCCGCATCAGTTGTATGCCTTTGTTATTTCGAGTTTACTACTGATTTATTTGACCATTATGATTCAATATAAAGTTATAACAATGTGGATAAATCCACTGCCCTACGGATTTCTAACTATCAACCTTCATCTACACTCGCTTTGTGTGTTCTGTCGGCTTAACTCAATACTTCCACATGGATGTTTTCACACAAACGCCTCCTAACTGCTTAAATTTCATTTTCCAACCTCTGATAACATCATCCTTATTTTAGGATCCCCATCTTTCAGTGGAGTTATTGATTTCACTTTAGTAAGTTGGTTGGCTAACTTGCCATTTATGGTAGATGTGTCGTATTGAAACCACCAAGATTTATGTAACCTGTTTGTGTGTGTTTTGAAACTCATCCGGTAACTTACGAGAATGTTTTGTAATCTATGGGGTTCTTTCTTCCATACCTACCGTGTATGTCAAACGAAGACATATTCTCCCTTTTACGTAGTGTGCACACTACTATTCACATCCTCTAGGCTCTACCTGGGAACACTTGACTCCCATCTTCTTGATTGTCATAATATAAGGTTATTCTAATCGTCACTTTCTGTCAGTTAATCGTTGATGGTTCAGGTGGATTTCTCATCAGTTGAAGTGGTTTGCTATTCCCACATTATCTTGTCCATGTTTGACTCCCAGTACACCCTGTGCCGTTGAATGGGAAAGCTAAGCCTTATGGTTACGACGCGAGTGTACGATATCGTATTGAGTGGATAACCGAAACGTAAATCATTTTTTGGTTGGCACCAAGGTTCGCTGTATGGATGACAACGTCAAGTCCGGAATTATGTTTACTTTGTTGATTAACTGGTGTCAAACTGGTCCAGCTCACGGTCTAGTGGTTCTATCCACTTATGGACACTACTGCGAAAATGTCAGGTGTGGACTAGTTTGTTATTCTTACCAATTACAACCCATACGTCACCACTTGCTATTATGGACAGTATCGTTGGCTAGCATGATTTGCCACCACTTGTAAATTTGCTTTTTAACGCATGTCTGTTCCGTAATCGGCTCCTCCACCCAAAGGCTACGTGTCCGTTGACTATGGACGTCCTCAATGTGTTTACCGTTATGTTGTGTGTTTCTGACCGTCCTTCCTCGTAGAACAGCTAATCACATCGTTCTTGGTACCAACTCCGAAATACTCTTATATTCACCCACTCTGATGAGTTGCGTATGTGATTTTTTTTACATTAACCCCTGGATTTCTGTTGTTTTTTTGCCACAGCTTTGAAGGAATTTTGCTACCAAACAACGCCTAATCACATTATTGTTACACATAGACTGTGCTTCAACTGTCCTCCTCACAGCTAGATTTATTGGTCAATCTTACTGCGGGGCACACGTTTAATGGATGATTGTTCTTTCGTACGATTGCGAACGCCGAAAGCAGTCGGTTAAATGCGGGGTTTTGTCAGGTTGTACCTGGGGCCGGTTTATTATGCCAGTCTTGTAGGTAGCGCCTATATATATTTGTCGATTGTTCGTTTTCTCCACAAATTCACCGTTTTAAGTCATCGTGAACTATGTCTTTAAGGTCCAGGCAGCTGGCAGAGAAAGTCAGAAATTGAGCCCTAAAGAACGAAGTTTATCCTTTCGAGTGTTGCAGAATTAGTTGTTTGCTCTGCAATGTGTAGAACAGTTACTTAGAATTGGGATCGTGAATGGTCTATGATGTTAATGAGAATGGACGCTGCATAAGTTACGCACAATGTCATATTTACACCTCTCTACCTTGCTCAATGCAATATGCAGCATGAAATTAGGGGTGCAACGAAATAGCAACTTTTTCTGAGCTGAACCCAAGCGGGTCTTCTTGGACTCTTAACCAAGCCTCCGTCTGGAAAGCCTGTACTGTCAGACAGCGAATTAAAACGGTATTAGACTATCCCATACCTAAGAGCGTGATGTACCAGATGACTACATTTCTTCAAAGTTATCTATTGTCTTTCAATTCATTGGCGCTCCCATCGAGTTCATTCTTTGGATCTTCTGGTTGCGCTGACCGTCACATCACATTTGAGTCCAGCCTCTCTGTGATAAACAGAAAACCTAGAAAAAGGTTTTGCACACTGTCTCTCGAGCACATTTTGCAGTCCATGGGTTTATGTGACAAATTTCAATGAACATTGTCAAGTTGAACAACAAAATCAACAGCCACACTAACGCATTCATAAATGCACCTAAGCTACAAGGGTAATCTGATAATGGTGAACCAAACTTCCTGTACGCAGAAGTGTGTTTCCCATTTGTTAATTGCTGCGCCATCTGCGAACCATAGAAACCTTCGATTTTTGTTGAGTAACATATCCGAAAGGCCTTATCCAGGTTCAGGGAGGGTCAACATATCAGCAAAAGTTGAGCGACCGGTGACAGCGGTTCTTTGTGAAATGTCACATTCTGACTTGAGTCCGACATTGTGGCATCTATGACTATTTTGTGGACCCAAACTGAAATGTGTTCGTCGATCCATTTGCGTAACTACCGCTCCGTTCTGCCTATGGAAGTAGCCCAGCCCTCACTCGAGAATTCGTAAATGATGTCAGATTTGGCATCGGCTAGTAGCGATGTTTTCCGTTATGGTGGTGTTGGGATTCGAGTGGTAGCGAACAACATGACCAGTTGGGCTTCATAGAATGTGCGCTCCATAGCCATCATCAAACGGATTTTCAACATAATAACAATATCGTCACCCTTGTAAGGCAAATGGAGGTGAACATTACATTTGAGAGCTGTTAAAGCCATCATGGCAGCTGGCTTTTGTTTGCTACATTTCTGCACAAACACCAAAGCATAGCTTTTCTGACTGAGCCTGATTCTCAACATCTTTTTGGCTAGTGTTTCTCTCTAGTGGATTCGACTTGTGCGATGAAACAAAATTCTCACTACACCACGCTTGTACTGGATCGGCAGAAACATTTGAAGGTTCCGGTACCGCCCAGTCTGTGTTTCCGATAGACGGACCACAGTACGGAGTCGCTGTGCTGACGCTCCATGAGAATATTCAAAAACGCCAAAGTTTCATTCTGCTCGTATTTAATGGTGAGGCCAACTTTGGAATTCACTTTGTCGTTGAATGGAGTATACTCGTTGCCATCACCTTAATGCCGCTAAATATCAATATATCGTCAACACAATGTCTGTAAAAATGAGCCCGACTGATAACAGCATCTGCGTTCTGCTCCAGATGGGCAACAGAAATATCGGCTAGTACCGGACCAAGTAAACTGCGTATAGCAACACCATCGATTTCTGTATCGCCACTCCCATGGAATTGGAACTCAGATGCACGCAATTCTATGTCCAATTGATGTGAACGTCTGCTTCAGAGTAACATTTATAAACAAAGAAGCCATGTCAAAATTAGCCATGTGTTCCTTGCTACAGCCTAAACCACTGAGTAGCCCCATTAACTCAAAACTATCTCTCACCGTTTCCTCCAACATTGATTGCATTACGGGATGAAGAAGTTGTGCCAGGAGAAGATTGACTGATCTTGATTATGCTGACCATTTTCAAACAGCACACACCACGCTAGACGCTATTTCGCGTTCTACCAAGTAATTCGGAATGCGCTTTGCAGTCTTGCAAAGTGCTTCCGCAAGATTTCTGTGATAAGGTACACCTATTGTTAGATAATGAGATCATGAATGTTGTTGACAGGTTTGTGTACCTAGGAAGCTGCATCGGCGGTGGCGAAGGTGTAGGGAATGAAATAGAAGCACGTATCTCTAAGGCTAGGGCGGTATTTGCCAATCTGGAGGCACCTCTGGCGACAGGGAGGTGTCTCCGAGTCTTAAGGGTCATGCATATAAGGCGACAGTGAGGACTGTATCCCTTTGCGGTAGCGATACCTGGCCGCTCATAACAGAAGATATGAACCATCTTTAGACATTTGACCGCCGGTGCTTGCGTTTGATCGCTTGTATCGGGTGACACCAACGGGTATTTGGTGGTAATTCTCAAACGAGTTCTTTTGTTCACTCCTTACAGTCACACAGACTTAGATGGTTAGGTCATGTACTAAGGATGCCACACTGAGCACTCCTCGCCGACGCTGGGGCCGACTGATTTAAGGTGCGAGGTGGACAGATGTTGACCTGGTGTGGAGGAATGAAGTTGCTCACCAAGGAGTTAGTCACTGTAGATCGGGTTTGTCTCCCAGGCTGAGGACCTCGCGATTCCCGGAGTCGGTGGCTGGAGACGTTAGGTCAGGTGGTGGCTAATCGAGCTCGGTGGCGTGAATGTCGTCGTTGTTTGGCCGGTTTGTCTGTGAAGTGAGTGCATTCATTGAGGCGGGTCAGTGAAGGCCGTAATGAAGCTAGCTGTGTTGCTGTTGACGCTTTACTTTCACTTACAGCTTGTTTGTTTGTGTGCAAGATGTAAGCATGTTGATGCTGAATGTTTTAGCCTAGACATAACTATTTTCTTTTCAGTGATTAGTTCCCGCCCCTCTTCCTGTTCTCTTTCTGCACAAGGTTTGCTTTCTTCTTGGTTATGTGGCCGTTGAGCGTCAATGGGACTCGTTGATGCATATCTCTTTGTGATGATGATGGTGTTAATGATAGCGTGTCTTCCAAGTTCCACAGAGTTGTCTGTTGAGTTGTGCTGAGGTGATTTGGTTGTCGTTTTATAGTGTCTACATTCGTGATATACAACCAACTTCATCCATGACCACAACGCCGAAGCCCTTGTCTGATTGTAAGACAGTTTTTATTGTGTTATCGATGTGTCTAAGAGTTAGGATTGTATGAACGAAGTGACAGTGTGTTGGTGCTCGAGATCAATCAACCCGACATACCGTCTGCGAGCGTACTCTGACATCCGACTGGTTTATGAAGGTTAATCAAACGGAAGCTCGAACTGGGCTTGTTATTGTTGTTCTTTCTCGGGGTACAAAAAATTTGAGACCACAAGACAGGCTTCCAGCCTGATGCTAGTGAATTGAATTGCCGACAGTTTTGTAATACACCTAGCCGTAATCTCTAGAAACACTGAGTTTGTGATATTGTGCCTCACTGACCACTGCAGATTGCTGATTTTATTGTTTCGGCTTTCCACTGTCCAGTTATTCAACCTGTGTGGGTAGAAGCTCAATATTCAAACCATCACACTGCTTCCTCGTGTGGAAGTTTTGTGTCGACGCCTGAAATTCGACCTTCGTTGTATCCATCAGTTAACTTTTATAAAATTAACTGACAGTGTGTGGAACACAGCAGTCCGTCTGTACACATTTGGGAAGTTTGCGACCAATAATCTGGGTGATACATGAACCCTGTTGGAGTCACGCACATCATCATCATCATAGACAGCAATACATCAGTGGTTAACACTAATGCTTAACTGCCACACAACCATGAAGGAAAAGCAAACCGTATATAGAAAGAGAGAAGGAAAAAAGAACGGGACGGGAAGAGACCTAACTACTGAAAATGACTACCTCCATATTCAAACATTCAGCATCAAGGTGCCTACACCTTGCAAACAACACAACCGAGCTGCAAGTGAGAGTAAGGCGTCATCAGCGAGACAGCTTCCTCACGGCTTTCACTGCCACGCGTCATTAAATGCACTCACTTCACAGACAACTCGG
>QNGE01000618.1:178663-210345 GCA_008508345.1 Paragonimus westermani
TCTTTATATATAGGGTTTGCTGTTTCTTCATGGTTGTGTGGCAGTTAAGCATTAGTGTTAACCACTGATGTATTGCTGTCTATGATGATGATGATGATGAACAAACGTCGATTATTTCCCCGTGACTGCGTGAACTGAAGCGCAAAGTTACAACCGTAAGGGTTACTTCTGCGAGGAAGTCGGAGTGATGGAACAGGCATTTTCACCGGGGAATAGCTGGGTGCTATTTTTCCTGATTGGTAGTTGCACCAACTGACGGCAAAGAGTAAGTGCGACTGTATGTGCGAAAGGTGACCCCCAAAGTTACAGTCTGCTGTGCAGTCTGATGAATATCCTGAGCACAGTAAGAGACAGTTCATCTGGCTTGACCAACCTCATTCAGCTGGAGTATGGAGATTGTGTTGTTAGGTATAACATTCTAGACAATCTCCTGTCGTAAAATGAAGTGGCTGTGATGTTTAAAATATCGAGATGTAAAAAGGTCTTCGTCCGTACCCTCTTTTTCTCCAGCACTTTCTGAAGATGGTAATGAAAGGTTGTCTGAACTGTCCGAACGCCCTTATTTCATATGGGATACTGAGGAGGTGCGCCATGACCGGTGCTTATGAAGTCATTTTGTTTTCCAGAAAGGATAGCAGTACTTCATATTACAATCATTGAAGTACGTCGTATCTAACATGCTCAAAGGTTTCAACGCGGTGGCTTCTAAAACACCGATAGAACCATGTAAGGCAGGTTTCCGACTTGATCTAAAGTGTATCAGCTATATCTTCGCCTTGCGGCAGACACTGGAGCACCGGTTGTTTGTTCCTAGTCAATGGTCGTGATATTTTCGAACCCAAACATGCCTTTGACTCGGATTTTGGGCACGCCCTGTGAGACTGCCTCCATCGCTGAATGGATCCCACTGAAGTATATTCATTTTCTTGAATTCGATGTATGCCCGCTCTGAATGCAAGGCAACCCCAAGTGGCGTTCCACAGGGTTGTCTGGCCTTCCGCTTCCCTTTCGACTTTGTGATGGACGATATTTTGGTAGGAGCACACGGAGGTACGGAAGCCTCTAGAGTGGATATTATACCAGGTAGTAAACGGACTTATTGATCACGCTCATGACATTGCTCCACTTAGTCCTTTTGTAAGGAACATGCCAACTTTGCTGGATCAGTTCTACAGTTGTAGCGCCTTATGCATTGGACACAACGAGAAGTTTATCCGAGTGGACCGCTGATCATTGCTCAAAATCCCCTACTAGAGATACTACTACGTCTGTCATTAGTGCAATTTTGAAGCACCTAATGGGCAATGGATACTACCGACGTTAAACAGCCGTTTTCGATTATCTTTAAAATGCCGCCAATGTTCAGCAAAAGCCTCGTAAAGACACTTCTATCTTCTGCAGAAGCGGTCAGCGTCCGCTCTCTATGAAGCGAATTGTGTAATTGCATTAAATGCCTGTAAAAACCCTGCAGCTGTTTTGACCATAGCTTCGACGATGGACCCATTCCATGCATAATCCCTACCCTTTATTTTAGGAAGCTTCATTTCCCACACTTTTACACCACCAGCCTGCGTCATTGAATATCAATCACTATGTCACTTCCTTTGCATCTTGATTGTTCCCTTTTGTGATGTAACTGTTTGTTTGTTTGTAGCATGTTTGCCCAGCCGACCCATGCAGTACATTGTTGCTGTCCGGTAATTCCTTGATCACCACTCTGGTTGCGTTCACAGATACCGTGACTGGATCTCTGAATCTCAGCTTCGTGACATTTGTTTTAAGCGTAACCAGAGACGAAAACATTTGTGACCACTTCATCTACAGTAAATTTTTTCACTGTGTCCAGGCTACCTGATCAGTCGTTACCCTGTCCATTCTAGGAATATTTTGACCGTGCCCTGGATCGAACTGGGTGGTAAGACGAGCATCATCTGCACCAAATCTGGCTATGTGGCCAGCATTGAATTCAAAACAAAACCATTCTATGGTGGCAAGAAAGACCTCATCCATGCAGAGGTTCGTGGTCCCAATGAGAAGAAACCGCTGCTGATCGTTGACGGAGAATGGAACGACAAAATGTGCGCCGAGTGGGCTGATGGGGTGAGTGTTTTGATTTTAATTTCTCACTGTTCCACGCGTACTCGACCGTGTTTTGATTCTGAGTCAGTTGAATAGTGTACGGTTCGTTAGATAGTCTTGTCATTTTATCTCTTGTAATCATCTTCCCTATTCGTTAACCGGCTACTGTTTAGTCAAGAAAAATCGATGATTGCATCGGACGACGGTTCCCTTTAGGATAGTCGAAAATGTAGGCCAGATATTGTTGTGTTGCAAGCGTTAATGTTGCCTTATGAGCTTTCCTATCATCACTTCTTACCACTTGCCTAGGTGCCCGACCGAACGCCCACTTCCATATGCACTTCAAATTTTCATTTAAACTATCTGTCGTTTCTCATCCCTTCATTTTTCGTTCATTCTGATTGGTGCTCGTTACCCTACACTGCGTGTTACTTTCGATATGCAAAGTGTGGTGTACATGTATACATATAGACAACTTCCACTGTTGTTGAAAGGATGCCAATTTCACCGAAAGCAACGGCTTCCACAGACCATCTACCACAGAGATCCTTATTGGGATAGATGCAAAGGTAGTGGAACTACTTTGTGGCACCCGCTATCCAGAGTCACTGATTTTGTTGCCCTCGCTGTTAGGAGAGCTGGTTTCAAAACCTGAGTGTAACTCACCTCGGAAGAGAATTTGGAAGCTCCTGACAAGGCTTCCTCGTCGTTATTTTCAGTGCGTTAGTCTATAGTAGATCAGGATGAATGAGTTAGCCGAGTAGCTTTTGCGTTAGCAACATGCCACTAAGACCAATACCGCCTTTTTCCTCACAAAGCTGTTAATATGTTCTGCTGTTCTGGCCGTTTTTGGAGGAATCTGGAGCTCCTTCTCGTATGTCGCCAAAAGTGATCCCAGATCTGTTAGTTGCGGTTTTGACGTGTCGAATACCCTGGCTTGGAAGGAATGCGAATTCTTGTATTTCACGTCCAAGTTACTCATTCGCGTAGCTCAACTTCGATTGCGTGAATGATACAGGTTATGGTCGTTACTCCCCCCATGAACCCACATATATTTAGTCGTGTGATATCAGCAACAGCAGCGCATCGATCGTGTTCGCTGAAGCTTAACCATCATGCAGGCACAAAAAAAGGAACGATGTAGCTCTGATTTAAAGGACAATAGCCAAAGTCATGTGGAATAAATGAATACAGGCCTTCAGAAATTGTCACATCAATTAGCGTGTGCGATTCCTCCACTTGAAATAGCTACCCAAACCATTGATGTACGTTGATTTTCCGTGCGGTATTGTTGCGCTTTCGACTCTAGCACATCATCCGAATGTAGGCTGTTTACGTATAACTCTATTCTGTTTGTGTGAATTACCAGGGCCACTCAATATGTTCAATTGTTTCGTGACCTCAAGCTGTGCAACAGTACAAAGGTGTAAATCGGGTCTTGATGGTAGTCTTTTTCTCTCACTAAGTAGGCCTATTTCATCCTACCAACTTCTGTATGCAATAATGCTCATACACTTTCACGCGCCACATATCAGTATGGTAAACGGTCTCATTTCTCCGTCGACTGCTTGTGTACAATTTTGTTCTGGGAGATTGTTTAGACACCGTTTAGTTACAACCTACATCCTTGATTATTTACACGGGCGGTCTTGCTTAGGTGTAACATAGTATGGTAGAAATGAACGACTGATCCACCCGTTTGATTATTACTCATCCGTTTTTGTTTTCAGTATAATTTGAACGCTACTCACTTTTGACAATATCTTCCGCCCTTATGTGAATCTTTAAGTCAATCTCTTGTGGAAAGAGGCACTAGATTCGAGTTTCGCTGTTTTTAGAGCTTGTCTGTAATGTGTACCTCTGTCATTTAAACTCCGGTCTACGTTCGCTTGTAAACATTGATGAGGTAGCCACATCGAGAAAGGCTAATAAATGTCTTGTTAACTGCAGTTGATCTCACAGTCAAGAATTCCTACAATAGAATTCGTTAGAATTTCTGAGGAATGTTTTACCGATAACTTCAATGGCTTTAGTGGTCAACAACGTTGCCTCTTGAGAACGTTTGGTGGAGTTCAGACCCCGATCAGAACATGGATGTACACTACGGATGAGCTGGTAGTGATTGTCAAACGAGTTCTTTTGTTCACTTCTTACAGCTTCACACTTATAGATGATTAGGTGATGTTCTAAGGTGGACAGATGTTGACCTGGTGTGGAGGAATTAAGTTGTTCACCAAGGAGTTAGTCACTGTAGATCGGGTTTGTCTCCCAGGCTGAGGACCTCGCGATTCCCGGAGTCGGTGGCTGGAGACGTTAGGTCAGGTGGTGGCTAATCGAGCTCAGTGGCGTGAATGTCGTCGTTGTTTGGCCGGTTTGTCTGTGAAGTGAGTGCATTCATTGAGGCGGGTCAGTGAAGGCCGTAATGAAGCTAGCTGTGTTGCTGTTGACGCTTTACTTTCACTTACAGCTTGTTTGTTTGTTTACAAGATGTAGGAATCTCGGTTCTGAATGTTTAACGTGGTTGTTTTTGTTGGTCATGTCCATTCCTTGGCGTTTTTCCTGACCGTTGCCTGATTTTTTCTTCCTGATTGCGTGGCAGTTAAGTATCAGTGGGAATCACTGTTGTATTACTGCCTTTGTTGTTGTTGATAATGACTGATGAGCTGTAGCGAAGACTTAACTCGAATCCAGTGTCTGGATGTCGAATACTAGTACATTCAGTTTTTGTTGAGTGACCGAATTGGCGCCTTGCTATTGTCAGTAACGTTGCTGTGCTTTCAGGCAGGTTAACAACAGTGAGCATAGTGTTTTCCACACGCCCTCCTTACTTCTCCACTCAAGCCACAATCTCGTAAACACATTCGACTAATGTTCGTACCAATGTTGGTTTTGGAAATGTTGATGCTGTTGAATACCATCGGGTTCATGTGTTCCCAACTTGGTGACCTGCAGGGTTGTCATATTAATGCGTTTAAGTAGCCGAAACGCCGTCTCCCTGGTGGTAAATGGACCTTCGATATGCTTCCTTTCAAAGTGTGTTGTACTTGGAGATTAGAAGTTCACACCACTGAATTCAGCAGTTCTCAAAAAGTCACGCAGTCCTTTTGTTTCACGTAATCATCAGACTATACGTTATTGTTGTGATGGTTTAATATGCATTATGTACTCTGGACGTTATCTGGTCATTTGTACACTCTGGATGAATGCGTATGTCACACCTATCTTACCTTGACACACTGCTCTGGGACATCTTAGTGAGTTACTCCTGTCAATGATGAGTTAAGTTAGTTTCCGCTCATGATAACACAACGTACGAGCACCTAAACTCTTATCTCATTTTGTTTCCTTATTGTATGCTTTTTCTATGAGAGTGTCTAGTAGAAGAGAGCTGTTTACATTACGGCTAAATACAGCACAAAATGTATAGCACCTGTCCATGACTTACAGCATGCTCTCTAATCGTTCGGACTGAAACGAGTTCATAAAACTGGTAAATTCTTGGAACATAGTGTATACACTGTATTCATATATCCAATTCTCGTTTTTAACATCTCATTGTGCGCTGCCGTCATTCGATGAATTTGTTGCGGCTTTGCACCCCCATTCGGTGTTCGTCACTTTACGCGTTTTTTCAACAGCATTCGAAAATAAGCTTTTCTGGCTCCATTATTTGAGGCATTTTTGGCCAACTTCATTTTGACACAAATGTTTATCTTACCGTTGTTAGCGGTTGTGTAACTAATGATGATTTTCGGTCTTCTTGTGAGGCGGTTTCATTGGCCACATTTTACCCTTCACCTGGACTGTGCAAACTCTATTCGGTTATCGAAACGGTGTTCCGGCTCGAACTACCAACGCACTCCGCTTTCATTGATATCCCTACCAAGGACATGCATCGGCTTGACTACAATAACCCGATGTTTCTTTGTGTGTGGTGGAGTCCGCATGTGCACATTGGAGATAAGGTATATGTATGTGCGCGTGTGCTTCACTATCAGCTATTGTACACCAGGTTTCAGTGAGTTCAAGCCATCGATTCGACAATCAAAATTACTGTAAGTGTTAACTGCGTATATTGTGCGCCAAATGGTTACAAAGTTGATAGTCCTGTATACTATTCTGATCACGAACACTCACACTCATTCTCACTTTCTTCTCTAGCTTCCATTTCTCGCGTCGGACCACTGTTTTTTCACATATTCCCACACGATTGAGCTCGTTGGGTGGTCAACCCGTTCAGTTGACGCGAAATTCTGCTACCTTTTATTTATTTCGCTCACTGTGTCAGTTATAATTGGACTCTTTTCAAGGAGACTGGGAGATTTGCCGTAACTAAAACGATAGATCAATGGGGAATGCTCAATGAACCACATCGAAGTGGTCATTCTAAAACATGGTCTACGTTCTGAGGGAACTTAAGGGAACTGTTACATGTGCGTGTGTGTGAAAGTGTGGTCGTAATCGGTGTTTTGTGAGTCGGAATATGTCTAATGCTGCACCTGCTGCTGTGTTTCTAGGCCCTGCTCTCGTGTTCTCACTAGGTTCTTTTCGAATGTGACAACATCTGTTAGTTCGATTACTCATTATGGCTGCACATACTGTGATAGCATTTAGAACAGTATTGACCTGGTTAAGGTGATGCAGAGTATAAGATATCAAATAGTTTAACTTGAATTTTTGAAGTCACCGTTGTTGTGACGTATGATTCCGCGTAGGCATTTTGGTAACCTCTTTTGTTATGTCACAGGATTTCGATACTGAATAAATTCTTGAGGTAACGTTATATTCTGGCACTTCTTATGGTAAGAATAATTTAGTGTATATTTTTCATTCCACTCTTTCATTGACGATGCTATTGTGTAACCACACGTGCAAGTAAACCCAACCCTGTTCCACGCAAAAGGCCAGTGTTCATGTGAGTTCCCAGATCAGCTATATTCTTCCTCTAACGCAACTCAGCCTCACAACCTCCAAAAATGCGGCCCAACCAAATGTCTCGAACAGATCTGCTATGTTATAAATCTTCGCCTAATTAAACTCTGTGATTTATGTAATTGGAAAAATTAGACAAGCTATTGATTAAGATTCAAAATTTGTTACACGACTTATAAAACACTCATAACGATCGTCAGGAGTGGCCAAGGATGCGAGTACAAACCTACCAAGTTCCCTCTACATTACGCCCTATTTGGGCGATGGGAATGCTTTAGTAATCCTCAGGTATCTAGTAATCATGAGGTTTAGACGTATCTTCTAAGTCCATGTAGTTGTGATGATTGTTAACTTGAGTGACTGAACTTTATCAACATAAGTGTTAATGAGCTTTTCGAAGTCTCATGCACTGCTGGTGTACTTATCCAATACGAATGTAGTCGCTATTGACTAGGTCCTACAACTAGTCAACTATAATAGTCTGTCACGGTTAGCAATTACTTTCAAGTTGACCATCACTCACATTTGATTGCAGCCTTCGCATTCAGATAGACTTTGCAGCCAGCCTCTTTCGAAAAGAAGCACTATACTCGAGTTTCGCTCTCATTAGAGCCGCGGACCTCAGGAACAACAGAAAAGGTATATAATAGACAGAAAACTACTAACCACGTTTTCAAGGACTACTCGAACTGGTTGTCAAATATGTTTAAGTGGTAGAAGACTGTCATTTTTTTCAAAGGAAAATTTATTTTTCAACACAGCTGGCTAACGAGATTTTAAACTTACAGGTTCATCTTGTTTCAGTACGGTGGGTTTTTCAAGAAACCTTAAGAAAGTTACATATGTGTTAACTCACCCCCGTCTTCCTAAAGTGCATAAGCCGGTAATATGTCGCGTTCTTAATCGTTGCATTCATGAAGGTGTTGATTACACCTGGTCTGTGTGTCACGGTATAGGATCGTTCTTTTTACTACGCGCTCAATCGTTCGTCCCAAGCCCGATAGGTGGAGATGCGGCAACACCGGTTATCGGAAGAATGACTCAGAAATAGGTCACAGGGCACTAAATTTACAGGACAAGACGATTACCGTACATGGCCGATACGACTCAGAACAACTCAGACGAGACGACCATACATGGCACCCAGACGCAGAGCGAATCAGGTGAAACGGTTATATGTGGCAGTCGGGGGCGTTAGAACAAATCACGTTACAGAGGGCATTAAAAAGCGAACACGAGAAAAGACAGTCCCGACAGCGTATAGGCTGCAATCTGAATGACTGGACGTAGCCATATCACCACCCGCGACCATACTTTCCGAACCGGGTCGGTCGATCGATATGATGTGATGCGTCCTGACTGCTTCGTTAAGAGATGCACACCTAAGCACAATCTGTGCATTGTTTTATCGTTCTTTTCTGTACATGGGTAAAGAAGTTGTGTTTGCTCTGATCGGGTTAGTCAGTGTGAATATTCGGTTCTGGCTATTTAATGGCCACCACTGCCGGAATTCTCGGGACTGTTGTTTCGGATTCTAACCGTGATTGTCTTAATCGGTTCCGCTTGTGCAGCTTTGAATAGCCAGCTCGCGCGTGACTTAATACACCCTGGGCTGCACAATATCTGTCCCCTTCTTTGTCACCATGCCTTGATCGTGCTGTCGCGAGTCATTTTCAGTCACTGACGTGTCTAAGTTGTCCATTCATTTGACATAGCGCTGTGAACCGAGATCGAGTAAGCTGAGTGCGAATGAGGTTTTTTATAACAGGCCGGATAGTGTTGGCAGCTGAAATGGTTTGATAGAATGGCCGAATGCGATTAGATGGACCGTGTAATTGCTAATGAGTTAAGTCGAGTGGAAGCGGTTTGGGGAATTCAGCTCAACTTTTCACATAAGTTTGATTGTTATGGATTTTATTCAGGAAGTGGTCGTACAAAATCGACTAACTGGATCTACACTACACAGATCCTCTAAATAATCAACTCTCACATGAACGTCCTAAAAATGAGTGAATTATAGTGATCTAAAATACAGATGTTTTACGGTTGTATCTACACTATGCTTTGTTAGCAGAATTCCATACGTGTATGACTGTACAGGGTTGCACGTGGTAGTGAATAAACTAACAAATGGGAAGGTGAGTTCGCGATTCTGATAGATCACTCACCAGTATGGAAAATTTTATGCCGTGCCCGTTCATTCAGCAAGAGTTTCTGATACTTTCATCCAGACCGCTGAAATAGGCACTCATAGTTCATAGTCATATTCGACAGTTCTCAACCTCATTAAATACGTGGGACTGTTAAGATTTTAAACTCAGCAAACTTCGTTTGTTACTCAATTTGACAAGTCTAACTGAACTTCTTTGTTAACCGGTCGCCTGTAAACATGATACGATTAGTCGTTGTAGTAATCGTATCAAAGGATGGAAATACTGATTTCAACTTGTGTCGGTAGACTTTTTTGTGATAACTCTGAGGATTGAATTTCAGTTTGGTTTTCATTTTCGCCAGAAGTCCGAACAACTCTTGACGATAAACCCGGTCAGATTTGGAGGAGAGTTCTTTCTTCTATGTCTCCCGATCTGTTTCTTGTATGACATCGGCTACCACATTAGCAAACGGTTGAGTACGTTTCTTTTGAATCTTCAAGTCTATCGGGATGTCTACAGACAAGTCGGATAAACAGCACGCATTTTTTGCGTTGGATCCATTTCGCATGATTTTGCCCTGTTAATTGGCAGGTCACGTAACTATAATCTAGTTGATGCGGTCGATTCAAGAAGTCTGTTTGAACCAACACCGGTGTATGCAGACCTACGCCACACACTGACTTCTGCCTTCAACATAACCCATATGCGAAAAACGCAGGTCGCTGTAAGCGATGTGCTAACCGTCATGGTTCCGAAGCGTTGGTTTTCTTATCTTACCTTACGAAGGAGATAATCTACCTTAATGAGCAACGCAACGAAACTGATAGCGGTTAACAGAAAACAACATTCAGAAAGAATGTCAGTACTAATTGACATCCACAATTCGTAACAGGATTCGACTGTTTTTCGAAATTGTGAGCGTAATTTTTGTGGTACTAAAATCTTCCGCAAAACTTGAAAGTGACTTTTAGATTTGTTTCAGTCTGAACACCACCCACACTTGATCGTAGATTTCGCATACCGGTAAGCTTTTCGGCCGACCCACTTCGAAATGGAACACTAGATTCGGATTTCGCTCTCATTGAAACTCATCAGTGCTGTATATCCTCAACCTAGCCGAGATGTGCACTCTAGCCCTCGTACTTATGAGACTAGCGTATTAACCACAACGTCAGTAAACCCACAGTAGGCATGCCCGAATGATCACACCCAAGCGTTCATCCACAACCTTGTGTGAACAGTGTTCCGCCTACCCGATGATATTTTTGCTTTGTGGTGATCTGTGATTTATGAAACGGTACAATGTACACCTCACTCAATTTTCCCTGGTACGCCTTCGGAAGTGGTTAGAAACGTAGTTTTAACTTTGTTTGTCAAGTGAAACCCAATGTTTACTCCTCTCTTCTGGTTGCTTTCTCGTTGTCTCTGTTCGTTATACCGGGGGTGTATCGTTGAATTCAAAAGTCAGAATTTGAGTGTTGTTCAAGGTAGAGTCAACTAAACCTTCGGAGTGTAATGTATTCCTTAAACTCCTTCCAAACACCTCTCTTAAGTTCAGATTGGTCCAACGTCCCTCGTAATGTGATGGATGACCAATTCGGAGACGTGATTATTCCAACACTCGGTGAAATATCTGAACGTGGTAGTATATTATGGTCAAAGCCCATAGTGGGTGAATTGCAGATAACACGGGCGACCGAACGAGCAACCATCGCACAAAATCCGGCCAACAAACGAGAAATCATAAGCGAAAAACCCATGACAAAAGGCGTCAGCCACCCTCACAGAACCAGGCAGAAGTGCACACGACGCTTAAGTGGAAACTGTCTCTGCATTATGGACTAGAATTCCGATCCATAAACGCGTGTGTATGGGAGCTTACGAATTGGGTAGTAAAAATATCACGCGTTATTGAACGAATTTTCGCTGCAATAGATGTGGCTAAAGCTCATACTGTAGAGAAAATAAAGCCGAATTTTTACACTAACCTTTGTGAAGAACCAGTGGAGGAGGAAAATTGTGCTTCTCTAACAATGTGGTTTTTCAGATTTCGTTACCGTCTTTTTCAAGGTGGCATTACTAAGCCTGAAAGCTTCGATCACAAGCAGAAGGCACAGAATTGGTCAACTACACCATGGATACCCAATTATCGGAAATTGTCGAGGCACGTCAACAAATACTTTGTTATGCAAATGCAACTATTTACTGTGATTTTCGTATCATCTGAGTGATTACTTTCGAAAATCTGAAGAACCCAGCTTGATTACAAGAAAACCTTTCTATTGAGCATTATTCAATGCTAGTGGCGTTGACACTGCAGCAGTCTTGATGACCAAAGAATTGTCTTCATACAAATTTGTTGCAAAAAGCATGTATTACAGACATTGAAAAAAATGAATGTATCAAGTAAATAGGAATAGGGCACGCTAAAGAACTATAGATGAGACATTAAATGAAGAGACAACTTATCACTCAAACCGGTACTAGTGCCTTTCTACCAATACAAAGCTGAAAAGTTTCTCGAACTCGTTGCAGAGTTCAATACGTCATATCAAAAAACAGCTGGAAATGCGGCTGCCTTACGATAGTTTGGTTGAATCGTTTGAAAATAATTTAAATTAAGTGGTTATTGCTGAATCCTAATTCGTTTCTAGTTAACTTTGACTGACTTTTTTGATTGATGTACCTGCTCTATTCGGTGTATACGTGAACAGTGACATTCGTTTCATGACATTAGTGAAATCCGATAAGTGACGTTACTCGTGTGGAAGTCTGTTGAGCGTCTTGATTTCCTGTCATCTTTCTAACTGTGAGTTGAAATAATGCTGGAGTGATTTGTAATTTTTGACATTAATTTTGTTTGCAAACCTTACACGTCCACCATCTGTGCAGTGCAGTGCTTCGTGTTCTTTCATCTCTACAATCTCTTTGATGTTTCCTGTTCTCGTGTTTAAGAATTTATAAACAGTGTTGATATGGTGTGTCACGCTACGTTAAATGCTCATGAGTTGTCTAACGAATAGCATGCCTCAATGAGCTGCTGAATTAATAATAAGTAATGTGGCAGATTTGTGATTTTAAATAAGACCCAACTGTGAAAATTTAGGGTTTCGGCCGGATTTCTATGCTCAATAGTAGCAGTGGTGAATTCTAGCGTGAACTGTTTGAAAAATCCTGCCGGGGCGGTAAAGAACACTTTTCTTGATCAATATCAGATGGTCTGCCGGGGTTCAGTTCTGGAGTTTGACAAGGGAATGCACTACCAACTAACTTTTGCAAAAGGGAAACTCAATTCTGACACTTTTATCAGAGGGGACTGGCCGCGAATTCTGTCGGAACGCGAAACGGGTGGTCGACTGTGAGCAGTTTCCAGGTTGAACCAATCACCTCGTGCTTCTAATATTTAGAGTAGTTTGTGTTGGGGTTTGGAGCCTCTCTGTTTTCATCTATCAAGCACAAGCTAGGCTGGAACTAATAAGGTTCGAGAAGTATATATTGTTACACACTTCACGTCTTGCTATTATGATCTGCTTGAGCAGGTACTGCTGGACCCAATGAAATAATCACTTAAAAAATGCTAATCCATCCAAAGCTCTAACTTTTCACAGTTGTTTCTTTTCTAAAGTCCTAAATCTACCACATTACTTGTTAGTAATGCAATTTATGTGCTCAGCACAGTGGCGTTGGTGGATTCCAGCGTGAACTATTTGAGAAATCCTGCGGGGGTAGTCGATCCCCTGGGTCACTTGATGGGTTCCATGTGAGACAGTGGGATGGGTGGGTAATAGAGTCCAAATGTGAAGTTTCCCAGCTCCTTGTGTGGCTTCGTAGCTCAGCTGGTAGAGCACCTGCCGCTATGAGACATGCTGTGTCTGTCACTGGTTCGAATCCAGCCGAAGCCTTGACTTCACAGTTGGGTCTCATCTAAAATGTTTAATGTTTTTAACAATCGTATTCACTCATTGCCATTCACCGCGTGTCATTGAGCCCATCGTTCAGTGGGTGCAGTAGCAATCAGTAGTTTCTCAAATTTGTACGCTCTTGTTTGTATTGATCATCTGTAAATGTTCCTTAATTATTCATATCCACATGAGTTGTTTTTATTGTGCAGCTGAACGGAATGTACAAAACGTTCATGTCACGAACTATCCAACCTTAATTCATAGCTCTTGAGCGCTACACGATTGTACGGGGTTGTTTGATTTGCCTTGATGGGTTGGATCACCTGCCAGTATAATACGTACGGTTTTTAAGCAACGTGTCTACACCTTCTGTGTTCCAGTCCATACTCTCCACTTCTGCCACTGGGTTTTGTTTCATGTGGTCAGGTGTTATTTGGTCTTCGATCGAGTTCAGCCTAGGTGATCCCATCGACAACGTTCTATGCTACCCAGAATGACGTTACACTCATAACATTTCGTGCCATTGAGTTTGTGCAGCCTCCGTAGGTAAACAGCTTTGCGTTACTAAAGCCTGTGCAACTAGTTGACAATCACATTACGAAATAAGTGCACTATACTGTTCAATTGAATGACTGGGTGACAGATGTTACACGCGTTAGATAGATGCATATTTTTCTATAGTTATCCCCTCTAGTTACTCATTGTTAGTTGTGAAGCGCAGAGAACAGTGTAGCTGAAATCAAAGCAAACTGTGCGCTGTTCATTCCACCTGACGACGCCTTGTTGTTGGATAACCAAATTTCATACTATTGGTTACACATCCATCGTGTCGATAAACAACGGGCGTTCGTACTCTTTTACATCGTTCTGTTACGTAAACTTTTGCGTTTGTAACATGTTAGTGAAGTTGACGCTATCAAAACTGATAGATAATCTGCCAGTGGACATGTCCATTGTACAAAACGCTCAAATGCAACATAGCTAGTGAGAGAAACCTCACGTGGTTAACGGCAACCAACGTTGACACGAGTAACAGTCAATACTGTTCACCTGTCACAAATGCAGTAGAGGTTGCACCTTCATGACCGGATTGCACTGCTCTGGCGGGAGTATAGACTCGCCTCAAGAGCGTAGTGACTCATTGTCTCTCGAGCTATACGGATACTGACAACCGTTTTTTGATGAGCTCATCGTTCAGTATTACTATGCTACATATGACACTACTGATAATGTGTGTCGATCAAGGTGTGTACTAACGTAGTACTGAGCAGTTATCGGGTAGATTACGGCTGAACACGTAGACCAAGCTAGTGATAGAGAAACCCAAGTCACGTGAATGTAAACTTGCTGCTGTGAGCTTTACAACATAAGTGTGCTGTTAACGAATTCAGCCGAAGAACAGTAGAGTCGGTACAGTAAAACCCAACAATAACTAGTAGATTTGTTATAGAAATGATATTTTGGGTGATTGGTTACAAACGTTGAGCGAGAAAAATGGCATGTTATGGTTGTTTTTGTGTGTGCTTTTCTGTAAGCGTAATGTGCAGAATCTGTTTTGCGTTTCCAGTTGATTGAAGTGAACGAAATGTTAACACACTGTGCATAGCATGTCTTTCTTCGTGTCCCGATTTATTAGTTGCAATGAACCCAGTGCTTCCGATTTCGGTGTAATTGATCCAATGAATATAAAAGGTGAGATGCATTAGAACTGTCTTCCAATCTTTCATCCTCACACGAAGATTTCACTAAGTTGACTACGTTCTAATCTGTCCGGGAACAAATTGACCGTTTATTCACTGCCACGGAACAAACGGTTCGCGAAACCGAACGATTAGGTAGTAAGTGAACAATCGTAAAACGAAAGTAAAAGTTAATTGCACACTGCGCGCGGTTTGCATATTTCTTCATGAAAGTATACGTTACAATTGCTATTTTCGACCACATAGCAAAAATACTTAACGGCACTTCTGTTCGTAGTGTACTTACCCGGCAACACAGAATTTTTTAGACCCCAACTAGTTGGAACCAACGGAGACCAAGGTTCGCGCCAGTTTTTTGATGTTTCGGTGGGTGCACTCAAACCTGCTTACATGATACGTTTTTCATAGTTCAGTTCACTCATTCTATACAACCTTTCCGTATATACAGGTTATATTTTGTCTCAAACGTGTTCATCATATCAGGCAGATGACAAACATTGTGAGATATTGGCGCCATCCGCATACTATAAACAGTTAGAACTTACAACAAACGTGTATGACGACGGCAGTTGAACAAAATGAATTCGGATTTTGAATGTCCCCATCGTCGAAATGAATAGCGATCAGAAATTCTAACCCATATATTACTTCAAAATGCTTCCAACACTGTTTTCTCTACTTTTCTGTCATCCAGAAAACCGAAATTTTTGTTGATACTCGTGCCACCCCAGTGCTAAAAAAACAAGTTCTTCCGAGGTCACAGCAAATGGAAAACGAATCCAGGCGGTAAGTCTCCTTTTTTCTAGAACTCTGTCCTGATTGGAACGTTTTATTCCCAGTTTACTTTCCATTTGTTGTTGATTTTGCTCATTTGTCTCGCGCAATTCAATTATCCATCAATTTTAACATACCACAATACATGCTGTGTACACTGGCAGATGCACGTGAAACATTTGTGAACTCTCGTTGGTCGTTATGCCATAAGGTATTCGGTTGTCGACTAAGGAAAATTTGCAACATGCGTGTCCGATAAAAATTTTTAACTCTCGACTCTAAGATCTGTTCATTCCACAGGATAGACACGTGATCTCTCGGATTTCGTTCACCCTTCTTGTCTCCGTTTTGTCTATATCAAGTCGCGGTGTGTGAATGTCACAATCGTGCCCTTGGGAAAGTTCAGGCTTCTCAGCTGTTAACAGGTGGTATCCAAATGCACAGCCCACGCCGGATTCGTCTCCCATTTGGTTTACCCACTTATTGTTCACCATACGATTTTATTCACTGACACTTGAAAACAACCTCCTGGATATACGGTATTAGTTTGGTCACCGTCTATGAAGGCCTAAGTCTCTCCGCTGAACAACATATGGTTTTACTTTCTACAAAGCTAAAGACAGCGCGATCACCCAATTTTACAAGATAGAGACATTTTTGACACGGAGGTGTATCGTCGTCATCTTAACCTTAATAATGAACAGAATCGAGTCGTGATCCGCCTTGTCTCCCGCCGCTGGCAAAAATTGATCCAGGAGAAAGTTCGGACTTCTTCTTAGGAGTACCAATATTCCGAGATCCGTCGCAAGGTGAAAATTTGATCAAAGCACCCTCTCACCCGAATCGGAATCTTGCCTATTCTTCGCGTGTCTGGCTTTCTCTGGGCCTAGTGAACCGACGTAAAATGAGACCAATGAGTAACTTGGACGCAACAGACACTAGACTGATGCCTTTGTGCTTCCCATTGTTGAGAACTGGAATTACCGTTGCCTGGTACTTATCACGAAGTAACTCCTCAGTTGGCCAAAACTGTTCGAATGTGTTTCGTCAGTTCTGATATCAACCTCTCAACAGAATTTCGTCTTGAACGCAATAACTGACAACTCGGGTCCTGTCGTTCAGATGGTGCCGTTGAGACTAGCTGAATTATTCTTCAAAATGTTCAACCCACCTGTCAAGTCGGTGCGGATGGCTGGTGATAAGTGAACCATCTTTTTCACACCTGGTCTCACTTACACCAATCCGACGACCAGTACCACCACGGTTCGGGGGAAAAATATGTCTGCTCTATCCATATAAAAAGGCTTTTCCCATTTCTTTCGACCGTTCGTCCAAGTTGTGTCCACGGTCTTTGTGCAAGCCTTCAGCTAGCTTGCGTTCAGGTTCTCGATACTCATCATATTCGGAACCAGGCGAAATCGATCGACACTTTTCTTCAAGCTTTATGGGCGTGACAGAAATCCACTTCTGTCGCAACTGAACAACTCCTTCGGAACGTGCTCCTTCACGACATGCTTGCATAGCTGCGATAATTTGTTCCCATTGTTCTTTAGGTCCTCTCACCTGACTCGAACTGGGCAACTTGTTCACCAACGCTTCTTGGTGAGCGTTCTTTACACTCTCCTCGTTCGAATGTCAGTTAAATATCTCGCATTCACGAGCAAATGACAAAACAAAGCAGGCACGCACAACAGCATGGTCCAAATCGAGGTGGTTGCTCCAAAATGCTCAACAGTCTTTAACAGAGTGGCGCCAATTAGAAATGACTGCTGTATGATCGAGCTGTGTCCATGGCTGAAAGGTACAGGGAGGTGTCCACGTAAGACAGTGCCTCTTGTGTGGAAACCCAATGCATGGAATATAGAGGACACTGTCAGTGTGTTGTGCCCGACAACCAAACATATCCCCTGGCCGCTTCTCCCCTGAAGAAAGACGACCAAGTTGGTCATGTAAATCACTCGTTAGTACGGTGATATCAGTGTTCAGTCTGCTTCAGAAGGTCAACCAGGGCTTCGTAGAGTACATCTTTCGCAGCGTCCGAGCAGCTATCCGTTGGAGCGTACTCCGAACTAATGGATACACGACGCTTTTCTAATTTGCGTTGACAGACTTCAATCGGTGTATTGAGTCTGACAGCGCACAAGCGACTGTTCATTGGGATCCAATCTAGTAAAAATTGTTGTTCTCTGGAACTCGGTGCGATTCCCACTCCAGCTTGAGTACGGGATTCAGCGTCAACACTACCAGAAACCCTTGGAGAGAAGCGCTTGAATTAAGAGTTATCTACAGGTGGGACCAAGCGGATATCGGGGCTAGAACCGTAGGCTCGCGTCTTTGACACGCAGCACACATCAAGCTTCAGAGTTGAGCGAGTACTTGCCAGAGTAGCTTACTGACCGAATTGTCAGAAGTTGTGAACATTGATAACACCAATGTTTACCAGTTGTCTTGACCTCAGGAAAGAATGATCACTCGGGAGCACAAGAACGAGGGAAAATCTGGGAAATGTAAAAGGTGTTAATGGATTAATAATGTCACTGACGAGGGAACAATAATTTCTGATGCTTCTCGGTCGTTTATGTCGCGGAAGGGGATTGATTTGAGGGATCCCACCCTAAGTGTGTGACTCAAAACTCTGATCAGCGAGATAACAGGATACAGGTTTTTTTCTCGGTGGACCCTGTCTGGAGCCGATGATCCAAGAGTCTGACTCACGTGGCTGTGAGAAGCTTGCATAGCCGGAGGGTGCAGTGAACAAGATATTAATTTGTGGTTCTGAGCACTACTGTATGCGGTGGATGTATTCGAATCTACACCAGACCTTTGAGTAATACTGAATGGTTTTCGACCATATTGGGTATTACGCCGACGATCACAACCGTTGAGCGGTCGGAGTGTTCTTTGTTCGAGGGTATCTTCTACAACCCCCTTTTTCCTGATCAGTAAGACAGTAGTGTCGCAGCTATAAAAGATAGTTCTGCTGTATAACCATAGAATCATGCCGCACTGCTTGAGAACTCCTACGCTGTCAGTAGTGCGACATACAATCCTATAAGGGTAACAGTTTTTCGTTTAACTACTCCCCTTTGGCTTGTCTGACAAGGTTACACCTGAAAGGACCAGTGTCCTAGTCCGCATAGTCTACCGGATCAAAACACCATCACATCAAGGCAGCAGTATGGATCAGGCCCTTGTGCATTGCCAGATTTGCCACTATCAGGAGCTCCGTGTGCTCCGTGGCTCTTAAGTTTGTACACACTTCTCCAAGTGAGGTACTATGATTACCCGTCTACAACACAGAGCCTTTTTCATGCATTACTAGTTAATTTAGAGAGGCATTCCCGTTAACAAAGTCTTCCTGCTTTGTCACGCATCCCTGGTCATCGACAGAGCGAAACCGGGTAAACCTTTGCTATGAGCGCACTTTGCATCCCTTATTGTCTCGTTTAGACTAGAGCAATAGCCCAGCGATTTTTCACTAAGATTTCTTCTGTTGTCTACCCGTGTTCGTTTATCTGTAATGGAAAGTTTCCGTATTCCTTCTTTGAATCAGCATTTTCGGCTACCGTTACATTTCCCAAATAAAGAGACATGCATTTCCCTAGTTTCTTTTCGATACGGCTCCACCACCATCAAAGGTTTCCACCTTCTCATTGTAACCCTCATGTGTGGTTCACTGCTTCTTTTTTCCAATCCCCTACTCTTTTTGCTCATAGTAAATGTCACCTTGACTGTTACAGTCATTTCCACAGAAATCGGAAGCTGACAGCCATAGCCAAGCTGGAGCACCTCAATATATTGCGCACTGTGTTTTCGCGTATTTAATGTAGCATAAAAGTCGACCACCATTAACAATATTTGTTTCCCTATTACAGCTCTCCTTATAATTTCCAGCACGTACTAATCTTTCGATTTCGTGTTTTTTTTTTAGAATCCTACCCATCGACGATGCGTTCTTCAGACGCAGCTCGCTTACCTATATCTTATCTTACTTATCTTACTGTTTGCTGGTCCGTACTAACTTCCTTTGTTTTATCATCGTCCGTTTTTCTCGTCACTTTGCTAGTCTTAAGATGAGCAGCAGCACCAAACGGTATTTTCATAGAGGGCTGTTGAAAGCTTAAAAGTTGCAAATTGAACCGAAACCATCGGAACATCTCGTTTAATTTTCATTTGTTTAGTTGATTGAATTATGGTTGGGTTTCAAACTACGGTGGAACTGCATGGTTCGTACTGACCCCAGGATAAAGTGATTACTGAATTGTCGTGTACGTATTGGTCTTCTTCGCAAAGTTCTCTCAGAGGATAGAGAAGGCAACATTTGTGCCTTTCCCAGAGTAGAGTGTGCTAGTAATTAAAAAGTAAACCACAAGGGTCGAGATTCACCCGGTGCGCATACTTGAGTGACAACTACCATAAAACTGGTCATGTGCCTCTTATGGATTTTGGTCCTTCAGTACACACTTTTTGTCACCTTATATTGTGAAGCCATAATACTATTCAGGATCTTGAGGCAGTCATCTTTTCTGCATAGTTCTTCTAAAGGCTGTTGCTGTTTTCACTGATCTTCGGACTTCGTTGAGTCTGAGATAAACGGTACAAATGAGCTGTTAACTACCACGTCTTACTTTCAACTTTGTCTTCACCCTAAGCGTTCCCTTTGCTTTGATTCATAGGGTTCTGACTAACAGCGTTCTGCTAGATATTGTGTGAATAAATAGGAAAGTTACTTCAATAAACCAAACAGGCCGGAATCTTGTTTTATTTCTTCTTGATAGAACAAGATGAATTGTTCACTCATTTGTGCTGAATGTGCCCGCGTTCGATCGCTCTCACCGGGTGACACCAACCGGTCAGCAACGAAGGGGTTGCTGGGCTGATATTCAGTATTGTGTGTCAAGCGGGTTCTTTCCTTTTAATCTTTATGTGTACACACACGTGTATTAAGGATTTCAGCTGGTCATCTGCCGCAACGAACACTGTGGATGTTACAGCAGACTGGCGCGTTAAGTGAGGTGGGTAGATAGTGAATTGGCGTAGAAAGAAAAGTTCATCAAAGTGTTGGCCACTGTAGCTCGGATTCGCCTCGTGGGCAGGAGCCGTCGCCACTTGCAAGGTCGGTAGTTGGAGACTTTAGATCCGACGGTGGCTAATCGGACTCACTGGCGTGACTTCTGCCGTTAATTGATCGAGTTATCTGTGAGTTGAATGTACTCAATGACGCGGTGCAGTGAAAACTTCGACGAACCAACCTTGCTAATGAAGCCCTACTCTCAATTACGGCTCAGTTGTTCGTTTGTAGGATATAGGCACCTGGATGTTGACTGCCCAATTGCTGACATTGCAGTTTTTAGTAGTTAGGTCCTGCCCGGTTTTTTCTTCTTACTTGACTGTGGCTTGATGCTCTCTTGGTTGTATGGTGATTAAGCATCAGTGCGAACCACTGATGATACTGGTGGTTGTGAATGTGCTGTGTTCAGTTGTATCGCGCACTACCACGTTGCTTGATATGGACAAATATCCTTATTTCATTAGTTAGCATTAATCAGTTGGCAATATGGATGTTCTGGTAGTATAAAGATTTGCGACTAACACAATTGCTAGGTCTTCTTTCGGGGGTCGGTTATCGGCAAAAGATGTTATCTTAAGCTGTAAGTCACGTCGCTTTCGGGGTGCATGAGTAGGATTTCAGACCTGAGTGCCTAAGTTAAACTGTGTAAGTAAATGCTGAGTTTCATTAAGCCTTGTTTAAACAGGCTGCATCTAATGTAAAGTTTCCAGTTTTACCCATAGAAAGTAGTAAAGCGCTCTTATATACTGGATACGTAGAGAGTATGCATTAGTTAGCCGTCAACAAATGTGTTCAGCCCTAGTTGTTTAGGTGATTTGTTCAATAGGCAAACTGGCGACTGATCTCTCACATCCAGAGTCTTGTGAACAACGATGCATATGGCAACTAATAATGAGAACAAGGACGCTAAAGATGAGGACCACGCCGGAGTTGAATGTCATTCGTTGATAGGGAATTCGCATTTGTATCGGTGGTACAATTGCTTGGATCTTCGTTCACCTAACAAGTGTGGCTACAGGACGGACTACTGATAGTCACTGGTTTTGGGTAAGAAAAAATCTAAGGCCAATTTACTCACATAATTTGCACTTTGCGTGGTCAGGTTTTCTGATTGATGTGGAGAGTTTCATCGGCCGTCGGACTTCAAGCACCATCGTTCGCATTGTTAGCTTTTTCCAACCAGAAAAGCTCAACAATCTCGATGCACTTGTCCACTCGACGTCTGCACGGTTGTCTCTCATCATTCTGCCAGGCCCGAAAATCGGTTATCCGTTCATACCATAGACCTCTTCTCTTGCATAAGTAAACCGGTGGAACCAAATTGACACTGCAAATAACCATTTTCCTCGAAATACTTTTGTTTGGCCTACAGTGTTGTTGCAGCGTGCTCGGATTATGCCAATCATACAGAATATACGGTGTATTTTCGCACTATTTACTGTTGGCTTAGTGTGACCAACAGAATTTTGGAAGAGTTCAGTTGTGTGTCAGGTAGAAATCCAGCTCCCATATGTTGCCAACCGACAGCACTCTTCGGGCTTCATTGACTATAAACTTTGTCATGTTTTGTTTGTGTACCATAGGCTATGGGAGCAAGTCACTCGAAACCTGAAACATGGTGATATCGACGCTGCGACCGACGCCAAATGTCGTTTGGAACAACGTCAACGTGAATTGGCACGTCATCGACAGGAGAATAAACTGAGCTGGGTTCCGGAGTGTTTCCGAGGAGAAGGTGGGAACTGGATTTATCGCGCGCCGTTAATTCAGCGTTGTGGCTCTGATGTCTCGGCTGGTCAATCAACCTGAGCAATACTGAATTTTGTTTGAGTTCCGTCACGGGACCTGTTTATGGCCTAGGCGAATCTTTTCGGGTTCAGGCGTACTCGAACAACAAATTATCTAACCGTCGCGGATTATAGAGATCTATATATCAGGAACGTTCGTACACTATGTTTGCCTTGCACCGTTGATCTATTCATCTGGGTTGGCCAAAACCCTTGTACGTTTCATTGGCTCATATTATTTTTATACTTTGACTTCTCTGTTCTGATAGAAGGCTCAATTTTTCACCTATCCATTTGCCCACCTCTCCATCGTCATACCACTCCATTCTTTCTCGATAGTTTGCGAGCCACTAAATCACTGAACTTGTTTGTCTTCATTTTGATTTGCTTTGTGATTGCATTTCAGTACTGAGTTTTGCCAACCTCTTCCCTCCCAGCATACGCAGCGTGTCGGTGACTTATTCCCCAATACTAGCTGGTTCTGCACACGACTGTGTATGTACAGGTACTTTCGGCACGCACCACCCTATAACTTTTCATTAGTCACGCCGATCATTCCTGTTTCCCTTACACTTCAACTACATTCTGCCCCGCTCTCTCTGATATTTCAGCCACTGTCTCCAAAGAGGGACACATGGAGTTATCGTCAGATTCGCCACGTTCTGCCCAAGCTATCGCACAGCCTGTGTTGTATTCCAAAAAGCCATGATAAGTATCTTTTTTTCTGCTCAGTTCCAAATTTTGCGCCCTGAGATTCTCGTTCACACCTTCCAGTTGTGTCGTGATTCAGGTGTTCATGTACTACGTTTCTGTCTGCGCGTGACACCGGCGTTGGATCACGCTCCTTCCCAAGTTTAGTTTGTTTCTTATGACACAAATAAATCCACATTTTATATGTATGTATGTATGTATGCACATCTCTTCTCTCAATTTTCCGTGATCTTATTTCTGAACCGGTGTTTCCGTTTTTTCATGGTTATCATTTTTTGGTTTGAAATGCATAATTTTTCCAGTCTGACTAATTTTTGTATTCCACCCTACTGCGAACTCAGGTTTCCTGTCCCACCTGTGGCCAAACTCACATTTGAGTTCCCTCTGATCTCCCTTACTAGTTTATCTCTTTATCTGATTAGAGAACTCGCGGTGACATTCTCAAAGTGCTTTCCTAATGCCTCGCCGTTTTTGGTCTCCTCGAAGGCGCTTACTGGAGACCTGGTCACAATGATAAAACAGCGTCATCCTGAAGCAAAAGGCACTTAATTAAACCTACGCATTTATTTTGACTTCTCTGCGTCAGCGGTGTTGAGAAATTAGGGTAAGACAAACCCCTAGTCAGCTTCTCTTCATAGCGGTGGTATACACTCAACTGATCAGTCTGTCTCTCCCGTAACATACCGGTTCAGTTGCAATGAAGTCTACATAGGTAGAGCAGATTCGTGCTTGCATCAACGCCTGGTGGGGTACATTCCTAGATGGCTATTAACTGCGGTGTCAATAATGACCTGCTATCTGTAACTAGCCCGAAGGACTCGGCTTCATCAATCACCAAACACGTCTTGGCCCTTAGCTGACCCTGTCGCATCGTTCAAGATGTTGTCACGTCGTTCGAAACTGCTAACGATTAGTGGAGCGACGCTAATCAGACAACATCGGCCAGTTTATGTACACCGAAGGCGCTGACCTAATCGATTCTGTTAACATAGAACTGATTGCATTGTTAGCGCACGAATGGTCAGCCATTCGGATGGTTCACACACTTGTTGCAGTGTGTATTTTGTGTAAAATCTGGCCCTAAGCTAGCAGCGGATGGGGATAACTCGAAATGTGAATTTTTGTGAATTCAAAGCACAGTGACCAGATGAATGGGTTCCCTTTACGTCTGTAGTGTTATTCAATTTGTGTTCTCCATGGACTTTCTCCGCAGTTGCACGTAGATGGGTGCATATTGGTGCCATCTCACGTTTACCGATTTACATGTAGGTGCGGAGGCAGTTACATAGGCAAGACCGAAAGATGCTTGATCTCCAAAGTGAAGGAACTGTAGTGCTCTCACGTCCAGCTCCCTAGCACCCCTTAATTGTTACGTTGAAGTTTGTCGTGAACGGTGAGTAAATCAATAAATAAATTTTGTTTGCGGATTCATCGTCTTCTCCCTGAGACTTCCGATTCACGGTAACATGAGGTTGGGGAAACTCTGGGCGTACGAATTCAGGAACTGGCACTACAGAACACTAGCCTAAATTTATGCAAAGGTCTGTGTTGTCGGAGAGCGGCCATGTTGGTGAAATACGTAAACAACCGGTTTCATCAGTCGCTAAACCCATCCTGACCCTTGGTCACACTATCAATTGACTCTGCGATTGATACATGGGTTCGAAGCAGCGGCTGATCAAAGTGTGATTTGTTTCTGCTGTTTAGAGCAGCCAAGTTCTGATACTCCTTTTCTTTTGTCCCTACCCTTTGACCACCACTGAGCAAATAAAACAAATGCAGTCAAGCCTCAGGTCGTCAACGGACGCAGGGTAGACAGCGACTCGTGGTCGAAAATATTGCAGTGCGTATACGTTTGTTGATGCTTGTGAGAGAAAATCGATTAAGCTGGATATGAATCCTCAGATGTTTCTGCTTTCTTTTTCTGCCTACAATCCACTAATCCATCGATCAAGTCGTATATAGCGGCCTGAAGAAAGACATATTAGCTGTTGAGCGTGTCCAGCGCTCGGCTACCAAGGTGGTCGCGGGCCTGAGTAATGTTACTTACGAGTCTCGACTTGAAATTCTTGACCTGTACCCACTTGAATTTCGAAGACTCTGCGGTGATTTAATATTCACACACTTCTTCTTTAGAGTAGGTCTTGTAGAACAGTTCTTCACTGTAGCGAATGATGACGGCCGACGAGGACATAATAGAAAGATTTTCAAGCTTCTTCCTCGAACCTTTCTTAGGCAGCAGTTCTTTTCTTACAGGATTATTAACTATTGGAACAGCCTTCTTTCTGAAGTCGTCAGAAGCGCTTCTAGGGATCGTTTTAAAGCTTTGCTTGATTCTCATTTATCTAAAATTGCATTATGCGAGTAATCTTTCTCTGTTCTTGATATTCACTGTAATCCCCAAGAGCGGTGCTACAGCCCGTTTTCAATGATCACCTTCCAGATCAACAGACGCCCGCTGACATTGAGCGAGAAAAACCAACTGGATCCGGGAACCTTGGGCCGCTGCCTTGAACCCTTGTATCAATCGCCGAAAACTGGGTGTAGCACCGTACAATGCAATTTCAGGTGAGAATCAAGCAAAGCTCTAAAACTATCCTTGGAAGCGCTTCTGACGACCTCAGAAAGAAGGCTGTTCCAATAGTTAATAATCCTGTAAGAAAAGAACTGCTGCCTAAGAAAGGTTCGAGGAAGAAGCTTGAAAATCTTTCTATTATGTCCTCGTCGGCCGTCAACATTCGCTACAGTGAAGAACTGTTCTACAAGACCTACTCTAAAGAAGAAGTGTGTGAATATTAAATCACCGCAGAGTCTTCGAAATTCAAGTGGGTACAGGTCAAGAACTTCAAGTCGAGACTCGTAAGTAACATTACTCAGGCCCGCGACCATCTTGGTAGCCGCGCGCTGGACACACTCGACAGCTAATATGTCTCTTTTCAGATCGGTATACACGACCTGATTGGCATACTCGAGGAGCGGTCTTATATAAATCCCGTAAAGCGTTTGAAAAGCTTTCTTGTTTATGCGGGAGAATGTGCGCCTAATCGTCATAAGAGCGGCAAATCCCCTTTTTGCCGCCATCTCATGGTGATACGTGAAGGACAAGTTAGACAACATTCAGATGCCCAGATCTTTCCTCAGATCGATTTTCATAATATCTAATGTGCTGGATGCGCTATGAATTATGAAGGCATTGCCAGAATCTCCACCGAGTGACATGTGAGCACATTTATTGTCATTTTGGGGGTGACTCCAATCGTCCGACCAACGCTTGATCGCGTCAAGATCAATTTGTAGTGCACTGGGTCCAGTGGCATTCCGGATTTTTAGGTCGCCCGCATATAAGAGGACGTTGCAGGAAATATTTTTTGGAAAGTCTTTGATGTAAATGAGGAATAACAAAAGACCTAGTACTGACCATTGGGGAACTCCCGCAGAAGTGAAAAAGGGAGACGAAAGGTCTGATCCGGTCTTGACTCTAAGAGTTCTATTATCAAGAAAAGAGGCAATCCAACGAAGAGCCTTCTCTTGAATACCGTAGGATTCCAGTTCACGTTTCAGAGGGCCACGAAGATAGCATCAGAGGGATGGCTTCCGTCAGACTACCCATGAAAATAAGCATGTTTGTTATGAATGACCTATCAGGAAGAAAGCCATGCTGGGTGGAAGAAAAAAGATTATTTGATAAGAAGTGATTGAGCTTGGCGCGTTTTAGTAGGCGTACCATTATTTTGCACGGGATGCTAGTGAGGCTGATTGGCCGATAGCTAGCCGGAAAGTGCCGGTAACTCACTTCAAATGCGTGTGTGGCCGTCGCCTCTTTCCATGCGCTAGGGAGGATGCTCATCTGGAGTGTTTGCTTAAACAGCTTATAAAGGGTTCAGCTGCTTCCTTGAGTATTCTGGGATGGATCATGTCAGGACCCGCTGCACTGTGTAAATTTACCTTAAGTAAGAAGTCTTCAGCATCTAACACAGAAATCTGAGCGGTCTGCAGATGTAGTACAGGATGCCTACTCGGGGATGCGACGTTGTAGACTGCCGAGTAGTACCCCCTGAATAACTCGGCCACAACTAGGGAGTCAGATGAAGTCACCCCGTTGTGCAGTCGCATCGAAAGTGCGGAAGGTTCGTTGTATCTTAGTCGTCGCATATGCTTAAATAAGAAGTTTTTGTTCCCGCGGGCTCTGAGGAGGATCTTCTCTTGTACGAGTTTGGTGTGTTTGCGGATTTTCCGCCTACACCTGTTTCGAACAATGTGGAACGCGCTTAGGTCCTCCGAGTTTCCTGTGAGCTTATCCTTTGCGAATAAATGGAAATGGTTATCGAGAAGACGACATATCCTGCATGGGAGGGGTGGCCGATAAGAGAAAGTGCACAGTTTACGTGGTAAACATAAGTCGCCAGCTTTCTGAAATGTGCTTTGAAACGTGCGGTAGTTCTGGTCCACGGAGTCCAGGTCAAAAAGAAGTGAAGTTAGGTAGGTTCTCAGGTCGTTACAATCTGTCCGATTAAAGTTTCGAACGGTTGTCCTTTTTGCTGGTTGTTGTAACCATTAACAGATAAGATCAAAGGCTAACAGAGAGTGGTCACTGTGTTCAAGTGGCGGCTTGATGATCACTCTGTCTGCCAGGTGGCTCTCATTAGTTATAACTAAGTCGAGAAGAGAGGGAATCTGACCAAAACGATGCCGCGTCGGTGACGTGCTGCGATCACGCCTTACGACTTATCAACGTCGAAGAGGAAGTCGAGAATCCGCTTTCACAATCCTGGTGAGAAACTGATGCCCAGTTTATCTTGGATGCATTAAGGTCAGCCGTAATAAGCAGATGAGTGAGGCGCTGTAGGTCTAAGAAGTTTTCCGGGCTTACCAGAAGTGTGTCGGCGTCGGAGATGTCTGATGAAGCAGAACGATAAATAATCCCCTCCAAAAGTGAGTCATGGCCACGCAGTGGTGGTCGAAACCACAGAGCGTCACATTTATCAGAAGACTGGAAGCCACCAATAACCGTGGGTGTCGGAAGACACCGCTGAAGAAGATTCGCAGAACCTCCATTCACCTTCTGGTGGAGTAAGGCCGGTAAACTGAATACCCCGAGACACTCAATTCACTGCCACTGATATCACTTGCAAGCCAGGTCTCCGTGAAGGCGAACATGTGGGTTTAGGTGTCATGAGTTAACTGTATGATTTCCGGTAATTTATTGAACAGACTCAGACAGTTCATATACATGCATCTAAAAACTACTTCCTCGCTGGATTTCGCGAGAAAATAGAAAGGATGGTGTGAGGAAGAACCTGGGAAAGAAGGCCTAGAATTGAAGAGGGTGGCGGGGTTGGACTCGGTCTGTTCTTCCGAGTTTTTCTGACGGCTTACCTTCGAGGCTGTGGGCGCGACATCACCGCCTGTGCGTGGGTCAGCGACCCTACCGGGCATGTGATCAGCATTCTGGGCGCCGCAGCTCGTGACCTTTGCGCCCCTGTCAAATTCCGTTGCTTGGGAAGGCGTTTGGAAGATTTTTCGAGCTCCTACGTTCAAAATCCTATTACTTCCAGTCCAAGATTCTTGTGGGTTGCTGAAGCAATCGTGATGGATCGCCAATGTCAGCTCTGTATTCAGCAACATATTTCCGCGGACCTGGTTCATCCGTGGACCCGGTGACTTATCCTTTCCCGCTAACTGATTATCTGTCCCATTAATTGGTTGCTGTAAGAACCGATTTGTGTTGTGAATTTGGTACTGACGAGTCAATACGAGATGCTTGCATGCACCAGTTTTCGTTGTCCAAATTTCTGAAGAAAACCAATGGTTTCAAACGAGCCTCTAAGAAGCTTTCACTTGTGTGAACAATAGCGCTATCTGCTCTAGAGCGGCCCAGACAACGTTAGCTTACGTGCTGAGGTCTATGAGCCCAACATAGCGCGAACACTAGTGACCCCCAAATTACTACGACTACTTACATTTTAAGATATCAGTTCGATGGTATGAAATACGAAAGAAGAGTAAACGTAACTACCAATGACGTGACGGCAGAAGCCCAACTGTAGTTCACTGAGGGGGTGTACATCAGTGACTGTGAAGCACATTACGGTTCCCCACCAAAAACTACGTTGGTGGACATACACGTTACTGCCCAGAATATGGGAAAAGGGCTCAAAGTTGGATGGCTACGTGGTGGAGTGGTCGGATTACATACATTTGGGGCTATGGGGACCAATATATGATACTAATGTGTACAGCATGCCGGGACCAACCCACCAATGTTTTTCGTGGCCGGAGCTGCTCATACGTAAGGCCTTGTTTGTGCACTTCGGCTGTCGTGTCCGGCGGTCTACTTATGTCGGTCACCTAATAACCGTTCACAAGTTTGTCGTCGCTCACAAAAAATTTCATTCATCCAAATAGATTGCGCAAAGAATCAATGTATGTTTTTCACCTGTGGATTCATATTGCCTTGCGAAAGTGGTTTCAAAATCATACACTACTCACCCTGTTTGCTTCGTAAGAATTATAGTGACTTCGTCGGAAAGTGACAGATCGCTGTTCGCTCAAATGGAACATCATGATGAATCCATCACCACACCTCCAGTACGTTCGTCCCTACACATTCCTTAATAACCCTGTTGAACCCGTCGTGCAATCACGTCAAGTTCCTTTGTGACTCATCACATCCAATACGTAACGTGTCCCGACATTGATACTCTCTTGACCCACATTTCAAATGCTGGGGTGAACTATAAAAACGGTCGTCTTTATCCACTCAGCATCCAGTAAAACGCCCGACGGATGGCCAGGCACAACGTTGGTTGGGACCTCCCAGCATAACTCTTGATAGGACTGCTGGACAAAGTGCCTGGCAAGGAGTGTCCGACATGATCAGCGGTTCCGATTCTGTCAGCAGCATTAGTGTCGGTGACAACATTACAAATTTCATTGTTGTCGAGGTTCATGCACACGAACACTGCCACAGCAACTAACCGAGCTTTGTCACACACTTCCATGCAACGCACCAAGTGGCATGACCATTCCCTGCTGCATATCGTGCTGAAAATTACATACTGCCTTGAAGCCGCCACGCGAGCTAAACAACATGCAGTCCTACGATGAAGACTTCTGACTCTAAAACTTGCACAGCTTCATCCAGCTAACGATTTACAAGTCAAGGATTGTTCCCACAACAACCCATCCCGCAGTTATTAGCATATTGAGGTAACGGGTGGCAAAGGTAAGGAGAAACGTTGGAGTGCACACGAACTGGGTATTGACAACCGTTACAACCGTGAATTCCTAGGATCCATGTTATGTGCAAATGAGTGATTTTTGTTTTATTGAGGCGCATATCCCGTGTACTGGGTTTCCGAATAAAAAATTCTCACGCCATTTGCAATATCGGCCCACAAAACTAGATAGAGACTTAGTGTTATTGTCACCTCTTGCCCTCCGGTAAGATGCGTTCAGTCGCCCTCAGAGCTTGTGGTGACTAAAATCCTCTAAGATTCTGTCCTATTATTTCGCACTCATATCGACCGCTTAGATTGAAGTTTGATCTATAGCTGTTACAAACATTTGGCTGATAATAGGAGCCTAGTACATGCCGCTATTCAGAGTGATTTGAAATTAATAACTGGGTGGACGGCGATATAAGGGTCACCTGAATGTAGATAACCTGCTAGAGTCGGGCGTGGAGGGGACAACTAAACTGAAGAAAAACGCTGTACAATTTGAGAAAAACTGTTTAACACAACGCTTAAGTACACTTTTGTCGGTGGCTCCGACTACCGCCGCGTCCGTAGATCTGAAAGTAATTACTCATGACTTGGTGTGGCGCCAATGACAGAGATTATGGCAAGTATGGGAAACAGTAGGATTATGAGTCAAAGTTTTAAGTAAATGTGATTCTGAAAACGTTTTAAAACGATCTCTAGAGCAGCAACTAACAGCCTCAGAAGGAAGGCTGTTTTAGTAGGTGATGACTTCATGGAAGAACCTTTGTCTGAAGAAGGAGCCTGTTGTAGTTTTGGATTGAGGTTGCGTGATGAACGTCACTAACTGTATACGTTCATGTCAATTATTGAAGTTCAGGTTGTACACTTTTGATATGGCGCGTAATTCTAATACAGGCGTGTGGTTATCTTTCATTCGTTGTGTTCTGCCCATTTCCGATATACGTGGTACTGGTCTCGCGTTAAGTTCTATCTATTCGAGAAATATCACATCAGCATCGCGACAGTCTTCAATAACAATGAGTCCTATGTCTCTGGAAACTTTGGATATTCATTCATCAACTTGTGATATCGAGGATTATTCTCAACGATTTGAACTAAGGTTTAGGACCGCATCCAGCCTAAATGAGGAGAAAAATCCGCCCTATCCCTCTCAAGAATATAAAAAGAGATCTATCGTTAAACAGATTGGGAATAACACAACGTTTCGAGCAAGTTGTAATACTCTACGTTTCAACCACCTCGGGTGGCCTTCCTCAGGAGTGTTGACAACACTCCTGAGGAAGGCCACCCGAGGTGGTTGAAACGTAGAGTATTACAACTTGCTCGAAACGTTGTGTTATTCCCAAT
>QNGE01000618.1:219464-249798 GCA_008508345.1 Paragonimus westermani
GATGATGATGATGATGATGATGAGACACTGACCAGAATGAATTTGATGCTACATGTGACAGGACGGAGTTGTTCACTTTGACAGTTTATTCACCTACTTTATGGTATCTATTTCATACCTTTCTTACAGTACTTTTCGCAAGGCATGATTTTATTTTTGACACTGGCAGTGTAGAATCCATTATACCACAACGAAATTTATCACATTTTTCCCAGATTACACCATACAAGAGTGATGATGTTCAATTTGTTTGCTGAGAACGACATCAGCCGTGTTTTGCACCACAACCTCAGTGACGCTGGGTCCTGTTGCATATTTTGTGAACAGAAATTGATGTTCTGCCCTGGCGGAGTGTGTAAACGATTTTGATATCCTCAGCAAACGGAAAGGGCTTGCTATGTGTAAGAACGTCACATAAATCATTTATGTACATTAAGAAGAACAACGGACCCAGAAGGCTTCCTTGGATAACCCCACTAATCACAGGTTTTGTTTTTGAGCGGTGCTCTCTTATTTTGACTGTTTGAGTGCGACCTTCAATATATGACGATAGCCAGATAAACAAGGGGTCTTGTATACCGTATGGTGCTATTTTGATCAAAAGACGCTCATAAGGCACACGATCAAAAGCCTTTTGCATGTCCAACTGTAGGATAATTACCTCATTTACTGCGTCGACGGACGTCGATATATGCTTTAAGAATTCCGGTTGACACGTCATACAAAAGCGTTCACTAGGGAAACCGTGCTGTGAAGGGTTTATAAGGTTTTGTGTCCCTAAGAACTCGACTATGTGCACCTTTATTATCCCTTGAAACATTCTCGAACAGATTGACGTGTGGTTGATGGGATGATAGTTATTAACGTCCTGCCTTGGACTACTCTTGTGACGAAGCATAATGATTGAGGTTTTCCACTGAGGATGGAAAATGCTGGATAAAAGTGATGGGGCGAACAAATTTAGTAAGAGAATGGGTATATTCTCACTCGCTTGCTTGACGACCATTGGTGGGATACCATCTGGCCCAGGATGGATTAAGGTCCTAACGCTAGCTAACTGTGAACGAACACTTCGAACATCGATTAGAACATCACTCAAAGCTTTATCTGTTTTCGATAGGATATTAGCAGGTGATGGGGTGCTTTCTACGCTGAATGAGCCAGCAAAATATGAATTGAAGATTTCGCACATCGCTACAGGGTCATCGACAACCGTTTTGTCTTTGAGAGTAATAATTCTTAGGGCAGGGTCCCTCATAGAATTTCTCCATCTCATCAGTTCCACTAGTTTCATGCATCTCTCCTCAATACGGAGCGCGAGTTTCTCTTCGCTTATATGACGGAGTTACGTCTGACGCTCTGTGTTCAAAAATTTTGCTTAGATGCATCACCAGGGAAAAATCTAGGTATTTCATGTCTGTCAGTCTCTTTCGCAGTAAGGATTTTACTCTGTACTTACGAGCTGACACGTTGCGATTTAATGGGGGCCAAAACGTCGATACAAAACGTTAGATGTCTGAAAAATTCTCTGGCCGCTATGCATGGGTCTGATGTGTGAAAGAAGGTATTCCAATGTAGCGATCTTAGTAGGGAAATGGCACCCCACTCAATGAATTTGATCTGACGGTAGAATACAACTGTCGGTTTGGTAGCCATATCGAAATCAAACAAACATTTGATGACATTACGGTCGCTTCCTGGGAACTGTTGTAGAACAGATATCTTTATAGATGGAACACCTATGGTAAATATAAGATCCAAAATATGCCATTTTTTGGTGTGCGTTAGTCATGTTGGTTCCAACCATCCAGTTGAATGCATGAAAGGAATTCGACCTGTTTTGCAGGAGCAGAGGTGCAGTGCAGGAGATATTAGGCATGTTGAAGTCACCGCTTATTAATTTGTGTACACAAGGCATGTTGGTCACATGGTTCATTATCTCCACAAGGTCAGTCAAATCATTGTTCTCAGCAATAGGCGGTCTGTAGACGCACTCTACAAGTAGCTCGCGGGAACCAATAGAGACCGTTAACCACAACGAGTCTTCCAGTTTATGAAGTATAGAGTCATCAAGTGTTACTGCGGAAAATTGCTCTTTTAGGTAAATGGTGCATCCATCTCCTCGTCCTGTGGGACGATCCCTACGAAACATGATATCCTACGATGCTCATTTGACTGTCTGGGTTGTCAGGAGAGCACCACGTCTCAGTTACGATAATGGTGTGGGGATTAGATAAAAAGACAAAGCACTTGAGATCGTGCACCTTACTAACCAACGATCTTGCGTCAATTAGTAATAAACTTACGAAATTCTTTTTGTCAGATACAGTAGATAAACTGCTAAAGAACTTCATGACAGATGGGGTATTGGGTTTCTGATATTCGAGTGGATGTCAAAAGTTTGGTTCCATGATGGGAAGAGCTGGAAGAGTGCCATGATGGAGGGATAACAGAGGTCGACTTGTGGAGGGGGCCAAGTGGCGGTTGATGAAATATTGGCGGTGGACATTTGTGTTGTTGTCATAATCAGATGACGACGTACTTTCTGGGGTGCACATATTGGGAATTTGGTTCCCATTAGCACTCATGTTTTGTGTAGGAGGATGAATTACTGCGGAGCTATTGGATAATGGATGGTAACCGTGACCCCCAGTATACTAGAAGGTTGACCTGAAAGCAGTAGGAGACCAATTGTGCAGTTTTACCTGCGAAGCGTTGTTTTTTGGGGCGTGGTTCTTAGAACCAGAATCATGAAGCTTGTAGGGTTCTTTTGGTTTACCCTTATATTGCGAATCCGAAATACTGTTTTCTGGTAAGCACCTTAGGGGTCTTACTTTTGATTTAGAGCATTGTTTATGTGTTTTAGATTTGCCGTTGGTATTTCCGATTACTCCATATAACAAAGAGAAATTCTTTAGGTAAGAAGTGGGTGGGTTAAGCGGGTGCAACTGTTTCACAGAACAGACAACAAAAACTAATTTTGGAAGCTAGTAAGATGGCCTGGAACCCATGGGTTCCCATAGAGGACGTCGACAGTCTGNCGGACGCGTTAACGGCACAGTATAAGAGGAACTCTTCCTCAAACAATAGTGCGCGGTATCCTCGGCCAAATGCCGTGAGCGTACCCATGGTGGATCAGGTCATTACGCTCCAAGAAGTTGTGCGAGCGACATCCATGCTAAGCGGCACAAAGTCCGCGGGACCTGACCACATCCATCCGGCAGTCCTAAAACCTATGGCCGAATTGTTGGCGCCACCGCTTGCCCAATTGTCCAATTTCACATTAGAAACAAGGATAGTGGTGGGAGACTGGAAAGGAGCCATCATAATTCCCATCTTCGATGATGGCAACCGATCAGAAGTTGGAAATTGCCGACCAATAAGCCTGACTAGTGTTGTCAGCAAAATTTCTGAACGAATATTACGAGAGAGGATCTGTAAGTCTCTCTGTGAAAAGAAATTTTCCAGAGCTCCTCAACGTGGCCTCTTAATGGGAAGATCTTGCCTCACCAATTTGCTGACGGTTTAGACACTGTCACGGAGAAACTGACTACTGGAGAAATGGTCGAGGTGCGCTTCCTGGACTTTCGAAGAGCCTTCGATTTTGCTAACCACAGGCTTCTATGCTAGAAACTCCGAGAAGCTGGAATCTCTGCTAGAATCTGCGAGTGGATACAGGCGTTTCTAGTTGGAAGGTCGTGTAGAGTGAGAGTGGTGATGTCAGAAAAAGGTTCTCTGTTAATCGAAGTTCCTCAGGGATCAACCATCGCCCCTCTACTTCTCCTTGTATATATACACAACCTGACCAACGACTTAGTCTGCCCATGTTATCTGTATGCAGACGATATAAAGCTGATCAAGAGTTGGTCAGGCTCGACCGCTCTCCAAGGGGACATTCTGGAAATTCGCGAATGGGATCTACCGCTGAACGTTCTCAAAAGTATTATCTTCACCGAAGCTCTTTAATCATCGCCCAGGTAGTCAAGGGATGCACATGGGCAGACAGGTGAACGAACAACTTAGCAGCAAACTAGAGGCTTGGGTATCCAAGTCACTAGTGCGTTTAATCCACCTGCTCACTGTACTACATCCGCGAAAACAGTTTGGCGGGCGTTATATCGACTGGAATCGGCGATCGCTAACACTGGTCCATCGGTGATCATTCCACTGCATTCAGCCATATTTTGCTTCTACTTGGGACACTGTGTGCAAGCTTGGCCACCCTCGAAAAATTGCCAAATCTCGCCACACGTATGGTATGGGGTATGAAGGGTCAATGCCACCAAGATCAACTAACTTTGTTGAACTTATTTTCGCGCGAACGCAGGCGGGTGGGAAGAGGCCTTGTTGGAATGTACGAAATTACCCACCACACTGGAACAGGCCCCATGGCAAGTTTGTTCGAGATGTGTCAGGACAGAGACTTCAGGGGTTATAGGTTCACAGTCAAAAAAACAAGATCACGATTGGCTGTCCGATATAACTTTTTCAACAGCCGTGTAGTCAACTCGTGGAACAAGTGGCGTGCAGAGATCGTTGAGGCCTCGAGCGTAGATATATTCAGAAGAGAGCTAGATAAATGTAGGAAAAACCTTTCTCCTACTTTGTACTGGTCGAAGGATGATTGGTTTCTGCTATTTAGAGCAGCAAGGCCTAGATACTCTTTCTCTTCTGTCCCTACCCTTAGACGACCACTGAGAAAATCGAAAGAAAACGCAGTCTGGTCAATCTCCGGATCACACCAGTCAAGCATCAGGACATCGACAGGCTCAGGCCTTCACCAAGTCCTGGATTTGAAATTTGAAGTATGAGCAACATCGCGATGACGGTGAAGTAAGAGAAATTATTCCATTCATTATAGCAATAGTGGTTTTCAGAAACATTAGCCAATCGTTCAACCATCTATTGGATTGTGGAACGCTCACTTGCCCAGGTTAACTGTAATGTATATGAATCGTTGGAGAATGCAGACGTTTGCGAGCGCTCTCCAACCTGTATGGCGCCCGTACCGGAACGCATATCACAACCGCTTTCTGACGGCAAGTTGAAATTTCCAAATGCAAACGACTGATTTTATGCGTGTTAGAAAGCTCATCAGAGACCGGTGTGCGTGATCCGGAAGCTGATCTTCCTAAGGCTAGTGTTGTCGACCACCTTCGAGACTGGGCAATCTCTAGCAACGCTCTAAAAGTGCAATTGACACGACTTTCGCGTATCTTGAAGGAAAGAATACCGGAGTTACTCAGTGATGCTCGAACTTTGAGGTCGACACCGAGAAGTTTGCCGATAAGTGACGTTCATCCAGGCGAATATGCTCATTTGGGGTTGGTTAAAGGCATTGTGAATGCTATCCTAGGCAGTCGGCTACAACATGTGACGTCCGTAGGATTCCAGGTGAATTTTGGTGATTTATCACCAGCGAATGCAGGAAAGTTAACAATATGGCCTGCGCTCTGTCGCCTGAATGAACCGATCGAAACCGGGCCTTTTGCGGCTGGCGTCTATGGATAAATCAACAAACTTGAAGATGTCAACGTATATCTTTTGAACACACTGCAAGAACTGCACGATGTGGTATACAGTGGCATAAAGATCAACAGTGTTCCCGTTACCGTCTGTTTGAAAGCGGTGATCTGTGATACACCGGCTTGCTCGTATGTTGAACAAGTGCGCGGGCATGGTGCATACTACGCCCGTGATAAGTGTGATCAATAAGATGTATACTGCAAACAAATAGCAACGTTTATGCCGCAAAGTGGTTCTCTTCGAACGGACGCATCGTTTCGTATCGCACGCCCAAAGTCCCTGTCCCCGTTCATGATCCTACCGGTCGATATGATCTCCACTTCCTTGTTGATTATATGCAGTCGGTGTGTCTCAGCGTTGTCCGTCGTATGATTAATAACTGGTTGTCGGGGCCAGTCTCCAGGAGCGTTCGTGTTGGCTGGCAAGTACTCCAACGGGCAAATGAACGGATTTTCCACGTCGGAAAAGCCTATAGTGTGATTTCCCCTGCAAATGCCGAGGTCTGACGGACTTTAAGACCTGGAAGGCTACTGGATGTCGACAATTTTTACTGTATATCGGACCGGTGGCCTTGCGGAATAATTTGGACAGTGATAAGTATACCAACTTTTTAGATTTGTCTGCTGCTACATATATTCTGTCACACCACATTCAGTGTTACTCATTCTGACTTTGCAAAACGATTAATGCACTATTTGTATCTAATTATCATAAGCTGTACAGTCAGGCGGAGATGGTGTATAATGTGTATTTGCTGGAACTCCTTGCGGATGATGTGGCCACACATAGTCCATTGGAAAACTTTACTGCCTTTCCGTTTGAGTCTTTCATGTACAGATTGAAATCTATGCTTAACGGGCCAACGCGTCCAGTAGGAAAGTTGTACAGACGTTCATCAGAAAGATCTGCTGCTGCTCCTGCCGGAGCTATCCATTCTGATGTTGATACACCCATCAGTTGTCCTACTGTACCTGGATGCTCAATGTTTATGGAGGGATCAGTTTTGTGTACAACCACTCCCCCAAATAATTTTACTCTTATTAATGATGTTCCCGGCATAGTTGTCGACCCTAATTCTGAAGATCGTACTGTGAGTTACCGCCCCTTTACCACGCTCCGACCTCTCTTCACCCACAGTTTTCTCTCTCACTGTTCGCATAGGTTCACTGTCATCGATTCATCATCAGACATTTTAACAGCAAATGCGTCTAGCATTGATGCTGAAGGTTTGCTCTCACGATTTCATTCACGTTATGTTTACATACCCATTTTACGTTCCTGTAAATGAAGTCACTTGTAAATAAACACAGTTTACTTCGAGATTTACAGCATTTGACTCTTCGTTTTATCTACCACGTGTCACCGCAACTGGTGGTGAACTTTGACTTCGGATATACGGCATTGTAACTTTTCTGGAGGATGGCAAGCCTCGCTGCGCAGTTCTAATTTCCACGCGGATGGAGGGCGGCGTAGCATCGTGGCCAAATTACCCCTCTCTTCAGCTTACCACAGCTGTGAGAGACCATTGGGTTTCCCCACCTGACTCCGCAAATATCTCAGTCAGAGTAATCAGCAAAACAGGTAATGTTTTCATGAATATGTCTTGTGCTTTTAGACGACTATTTGCAAGCACGTCCTTATGCCAAGAAAGCGGAGGTCACATCCGATGTGGATTCGTCTGATGTAACTGTGCGAATGGGAAAACGGAGTCAGAGGGCCAGGTAATATCAATGTGCCTTTGAATCTCGTTGGTTATCAACAAGCATCCTACGAAGCTTCTGTCGCAGTCATCATCCAAGTACTCCGATAGCTGTTCGCCCGTACGTGCTACTGGTGCCACAAGAGCACGGCATCCGGCGTTCGTCTTGAAGACAGGTGGCTCTTCGGGAAAGCAGAGGTTCCACACACTCGTGCCTTCTATTCAAGGCGTTCCACAATCCCGTTGCTTCCTCCCTGGATATCCTAATACCCCACCGTCCCAGCTCTCTTACTGTGGCTCCTGATCCAACAGTTACTCCGGGCCGTTCTCGTTCAGCCGTCTCCACGTCATCTTCCGCACACTTTTTGACAATATTCTTTCAATCATTTGTCCTCTTGATCCCACGTCACCGGCAAGGTTGCCACAGCCGTCCACAAGTTCATCCGTGGCAACTATGGCAACATCTTCACCATTAAATAACAATGATGGTATATTTCTCAACGCATCTGTGAGAAACACGCTCAGATAAGCGTGATCAGTACACACATTTTAACGTGAACCTCATACCGTACACTTAATTGTTAATTGTACAAAACACCAATTATGAAGTGGCAGTTGGCTCACTTGCTTCTGAAACAATAGTTCTTAGTATTTTTAATATTCGATGAAAAAATGTTGGGTTGTTACATCAATTCTTGTTTCACAAATTTAACGTTGGCCTTATGTTCAAGGTCATGCCAGAAAAGATTTTTCAGGATGGAGATAATAACCAGTCAAGGAATTTCCCCATTAGTTGATGTAGACGACCTCGGGAAAACTATGTATAAACTGTTGGGAAGATGGAGGAAGGTAGGCGGTACCAATTTTTCCGGAGGGATGGACGTTCTTCTGGACTGGACTCCATTATTTCCTCAAATCGACGGAATTTCACGAATTCCTCAACTAGTACAGGATTTTGATTTTCCGGACGTTTTGGAATGTTGTCTCGCGTTAGAATTCATCGTAAAATCAAGAATGGAAGGCAAAATTACGTGATAAGCAGAAGAACGTAAAATGATCATGAGAAGTATGGCGAATAATGGAATCTGACATTTTCCGACTGAAGCTTTTATATAGACTTTACAATTTTGTGTTAGTTAATAAAGTATATATCTGTAAGAGATAATTGCCATCGTATAACGCAAAAAGTGATCGATTCATACATTTTCCTAGTATGTGACTACAGCCGAATTCCGATGTCGATTTATTTTCAAGTCGACCATCACTCACATTTGATCGCGGCCTTCGCATTCAGATAGAATTTTAAGCCGGCCCCTTTCGAAAAGAAGCACTAGACTCGAGTGATGGTCAGCTTGAAAATAAAACCAATTCCCCGACCACTCATCAGTGATGTCGATTTAGTATGTACGGCCGTTATGTAGAATGAAATGATGTTTAGCAACACAGAAAGATTATCAGGTGGTCTGTAAGGATAGGAAGAGGCAAGTAGTTATATGTAATCATATGAGGCGAACATGTTAAGCTATATATTCTCTAAACTGTTTCAACTTACACAGCTATTGCGTAGTGGTTGATAGCTATACAGAGCTGATAATCGTCAAGTATTGAGTAAGGGTACCGGGATGGTTTGGTTACTACTAACGGGGATGTTTAAGATGTTGTCATATGTTGGCTGTAGTTCTGTTATGTAGCCAGAGCTGTGTACAAGATCTACCCTGCAGGAGAGATAATAGGTTTTTCAAAATGAGAAATTTCTCAAATGACTAAGTTGATAGCTTTGATCAGTTCGAAGTGTGTGCGGCGTTACATCATGTATAGATTCACCCTCCGTTATTATTAGATTAGATCAGATGGTTAGATGTTATTGGGTCTGTTTTCAAAGATATCGTCTTCAGGCAGGCAGAGTTTGAAGGTCAACATGAAGTTCTTTAATGTCAGGAAAGTTTCTAAGCTTCGTTTGAATTGATGTATATTCTTACTGGTTCTAATTGCATGTGGGAGTTTGTTCCAAATGTAGGTATATTTCACTAGGAAAAAAATTGAACGGAGTTTTCTACGGGATTCGAGAGTTGTCTAAGTGAACTCTTTGTTCCTGATGTTGTCTTTTGGGCTATGTTGAAGGCGAATCGCTAGTGTGACCGTGAATTTATTGCTATAAACTAGTTTATACATGAGCGCAAGGTTTGGCTTGAAACGCCGTAGCCAACGAGGATCCAGTTTAAGCGTCTGGCAGCGTTCTCTGTAGTTCAACGAAGACGGATAACCCACTAAACCTTTCGTAAATGCACGTTGGTGACTTTCCAGAGCTAGCCTATCAGACTTGCGCAGGTGGCTATATATGAACGTGCAGTACTCAAGTTGCGGTCGTACACACAGTTTATGAAGGTGCAGTCGAGCTGCAGGAAGGAAGAATGAGTGCCTGAGGTATCCAATCGTTCGTCTAGTTTTAGCTACTAGGAAAGATATATGTTCAGCAAAATTGAATGAGTTTGAGTGGCGAATACCTAGGTCGCGGACTGAATTGGCAGTTGGAATGGCATGACCATCCAGCTTCATAAAGTCCTCTGGTATATGACAACCGTGTGCGACAATGGTGGATTTATTGGCTGAGAATTTCATNGACTTTCATCAGCCAGGTTTGACACCAGGACTCTAATGTCATGATGTCCTTGCGTATATATTCTAAAGAAGAATTGAGATCGCCAGTAGGAAAAGTATAGACAGGTTTGATATCATCAGCTAATAGGAATAGTTTGCCATGTTTGATAACATTACATATGTCATCTATATACATAAGGAAGAGCAACGGTCCCAGGCCGCTTCTTTGGATCACTCCGCTGGTGCCTGGTCTGGGCGTTGAGCTGTTATCTTTCATTTTCACTGTTTGTGTGCAGTCCACAAGGTATGAAGCAATCCAGCTGAGTGATGGGTCACGTATACCGAAAGAAGCCATTTTGATCTGAAGGCGCCTATGACGCAAACGATCAAAAGCTTTTTGCATATCCAGGGGTGTGCTAATAACTGAATTCCCTGAATCAGCAGATACTGTAACATGATTAAAGAATTCCAGCTGACACGTTATGCACGAACGTTTGTTGAGGAACCCATGCTGCGACAGGTTTACAAGATTTTGTGATAATAAGGATTCTATCATGTGACATTCTATTTATCAATTCCAACCATTTAGAAAAAATTGAATTATGATTATTGGGACGACAATTGTTTTTTTTCGCGAACCACCTTTGTAACGGGGCTGAATTATAGAATCTTTCCATTGGAGAGTGAAGAAACCCAACGCTGTAGAAAGTGTGTGAATATTAATTTAAAGGAAAGGGATGTCTTCCACCTCGTTTTTGATAGTAACACGGTGAATGCCCCCTGGACAATGAACGTAATAGTGTTTGATATTAACTAACTTAGAGCGTATTTTTACTGCGTCAACAGTAACGTGGCTTAGGAACCTGTTTGTTTTTACAGGGAGAGCTGTGGGCAATACTTTTTGCTCAGTGTTGAAGGAAGCAGCAAAATGCGAATTGAAGGCCTCGCAGATTGTTATGGGATCATCTACGGTAGTTTTGTTCTGTCATGTAACTTCTGAGATAAAAGTGTCTCTTGTACAGTTTCTGCGTTTAAATAACTGCATCAACTCAAAGCTCTTCTCTTTGCTGTTCAATGCACGTTCTTCTTCATTCGGGTGGAGCATTTTGGTTCTATTTTCTATCGTGTCAAACATTTTGTGCATTTGAATAATAAGGGAGAAATCACGTGTTTTTCGGTATCGTGATTTCAGATTTTTGAGCTTGCGTTCCTCTTTCGGAGTGAGGGTCCAGCTTTTAACACACTACGGCGTTTTGATTTTTCCGGGGCTAAAATGTTCATACAAAATCTGAAGTGTTCAGTAAATACGTCGGTTGCTATACTAAGGTCAGAGGTCAGAAAGAATGTGTTCCACACCAATGACCTCAACAGGGTGGCAAACGTATTCCAGTCGATTAATTTCATCTGGCGGTAACTTACTATGTTCGACGCTATTACAGCTTTTAGGTTAAACATGAAGGTGACCACGTTGTGATCACTTCCTGGGAGCAGTTCTAGGACGGATACTTTAGCAGAAGAGATACCTGTTGTAAAATTGAGATCCGAAGTGTTGTCTAGTCTAGAAGGTTCTAAGACATGTTGGTGCCAACCGTTTACTTGGATACATGCGAAAACTCTGCTTGATNAGAGGCGTTAGGTGGTCTGTAGACACATCCTAAGAGTAGTTCACGGGATTCAGTTGCCACTGATAGCCACAACGAGTCATCAATTCTATCAAGACACGGCTCATCGAGTATAGTTGCAGAATACTTCTCCCTCAAGTAAATTAAACGTCCACCGCCACGTCCTGCATCCCGATTTTTTCGGAACATATGATAACCTATAACATTTAGTTGTGTGTTTGAAGTCTCAAGGGTACACAAAGCTTCAGTGACCAGAATAATGCAAGGATTATATAAGAAGACGAAGGATCTAAAAATCTGCACCTTATTGACCAGTGGGCGTGCATTCAAAAGCAATAAACTTATTGCATTTTCTTTAATCAACGTCATTTCTAGACTTTTGAAAATGTCCGAAGCAGAGGGGTCTTTATGATTCAGAGACTCTGGTGACCTCCCTTGGTCTGATGAGGTTACGGTAAGCGCATCGATAACTAATGGAATGTCCCCTGCGTCTGAGTCCATGACAGAAAATTTTGGAAAAGTGTCATTAAGGTGAATTGGGGCAATGGGTAGAAATAGTGGGGTTCTGGTTAAGTCTTGCTTCAAAAGGTGTGTCACGTGAGATATTGCTGTTGTTTGGAAGAGGTCGAAGATTAGGGGTTGGTAATAGATACATCCCTTTTCTCCCTGGGTGTGGGTATGGGTTCACATGCTTATTTTGTTTCTCGTATTGCGGAGGAGGTAAGAACGAACGACTCGTAGGATAGTGACTTGATGAAGGTTTATTGAAGCCAGTGCTCTTCTGACGGCCGTTGTTGGGTTTCTTTGGGACAAATTTGAAGTTGGAGTGCCGGCGTGTGTCAGATTGGTAGATGGTCTGAGCCTTACTTTGTCTGATCTAGCTACCGCGTTGACAGGTTGAAATTTAGACGTCCCATTTGGTGCGACACAGGCACACTCATTTACTTGCTGTTGTTTGAAAGTTGACTGCTCGACGGGGGTAGCCGTTTCGTAAGGCAGGTTGCTGGAACTCTCTAGATATACTGTTAAGTTAAGCAAGTCGGCTAGTATGATATCATCTGTTGTGTCGTTGGTGCTTTTAAGAGGGACAGTGACAGGCTCTGGTGTGACGCAACAGGACGAAGCTACAGAGGGTGTAGCTACTCACTCATCAAGACTCGATTAATTACCCTTGGACATCGTCGCATCTTGTTTGAATGTGTCCTGAGCCACACGCCTGGATGTGACAGCGTTGCGCAATAGGCTATGTTGACATTCCCTCTCAAGTGGCGTTCTATCCTGCATAATTCTTATCAGTTCAAGAGAGGTTTTGAACTTGATGTGGTCCTGACATTGGATGAACTGTCTCACGGTTGTTTCGCTCTGGAGTTTGAACAAAAGCGGGCAGCAGATTTTTGAGTCTTCTTGCGAAGACAAATGCAGGTATAAGATGTCGGTCTATATTAGGACTCCTCGTGAGTAGCTTTTAAATGCCATCGAGGTGAATCTTATCTGGCACATTCACTACGATGACGTTATATGTGTAACATATCCGTTTTGTGATTTCTGTTGTCAATGTGTTGAGAAACATGCTTGCGCTCTCTAAGTTATCCGTCTCAGGACTTCCCGGCACTTTTAAGATGTAAGATAGGGAGATAAGATTCTAACTCAGAGAATCGAATACAGCACAGCTTGCCTGAAGTTGGGCGAGTTCAGCTTCCATTGAAAACCATATTGCGGGTCCGCTGGTAAATACGGTTCTTCTGATAATCGCTTAGGCTTACCAACTGGCGGAAGCGCCGAGATACATTATGCAGTAAATGAAACCATCAGAATACGATGGCACAATGTGGAAGAACTTCAACATTTGCCCTCATCTCTGCTGCTGGACGATCAACAATGAAGATGAGAACAGCGGACATACAAGACAACATTTTAAGCAGGTTTTCCAAAACTATCCCATAACTGGCAGTGGTTTCATTCGCAATAAATGCGTAAAAAACTTTACCTCAGCTCCAGTTGCGTTTACCAACATAGCCTGCCATGGTATGAAACCGCCATAATTTAACTGATGAGTTGCATATCCTAGAATGACATCTTCATACCTCGCACACAGTTGGAATGTACACTTCGGTACAAACATGACGAAACTTAACACTTTCTCCCACAAGAGAAATTTATAGCTGCCTTCCACTTCCCGTGAATCTCACAATCTCATAATTTTCTTGTGATCATCTAATTTGCTGTGCCTCGTGCGTAGAGTATCTAAATCGTACCGACGCATTTTAATCCCATATTTCCTGTTCACATACGCCCTCATTTCACGAGCACTCTTAAAATTGCCCATCATCTCACATACATGCAGTTCAGCATCAACAGCCAGACATCTTTCTCTAGGATAAATATCCAGCTTACCAACCTGAAGGTCGTGTGAGTGCTTCAGGTTTGTCTTCTCGATTTGATATCCATCGGTGTGATAATGGATGACCCAGGAGACTTGACCTCCGTTATATGCAAAACTGCAATTTATGGTAACAACTGATTGAATAAACACTACTGTTCGGAGAGGTTAGTCCGCCGTGTACATTGTATGCATTTGTACACTGCACTTCCACAGGAGCAGCCTGGCGGCAGGTCTACTCTTTCATGCCTCTCAGCACTTATAGCTCTCTGTGACGTGTTAATGAAAATGCTCGTACAATTTTCCCGTTGAAGTCTGCGCAAGTCTTCAGCGTAATCCTCAAACTTCTGGTACTTCAACCTGAATATCCTTCTAAATGTGCTCTCGTCATTCACCGCCATGCTGTTCCAACGTACGGAAGTGATTTACAGACGATGGATCATTTAAACATTATGTAACGTACGATGTTGTGATATATATAGTGTTTTTCAGATCTGACTGCGAAATATCACTTGTACCATTTTACTAAAGCTTCAGATCACATTCATTCCATCGGAGTTTTCCCGTTATTCGTGTACGAAAGGGAAAGGCACTCCCGTTATTAATGTGCGCTCTTGTACATCCTTTTTTACCATTTAACCGCTCAAATTAGCATACTATTCGCTACATCTAATCATATTAGTTGCTTTGAGACGTTTTGAACTTAACCTACTAATAAAAGAAGGAATGTCATACGGTGAAACCCACTAAGTTTGCAAATCTCCAGAAACTACCGGTTGCCAAACGATCATCCTTGCGCAAAAACGGGCACGGTTACGGCAAAGAAAGATGTAAAATCTTCAGATTGTTTGACCAACACTTGCTCTAATCCCGCTATTGCTAGGGAGACCAAAGTTGCTGCTAAAACGCTCATCTCAACAGCAAATCTTAGCATAGTACACGAAAAGAACAACACCAATTTATGTTCAGTTCCCAGCACCGACGTATTTGCAAATAAAACTAGAAAAATAACGGACTTGGAGGCTGGGGTGGTGAAAGTACACAGTAAGTGCGAAGGAATTATTTAAATTTTGCACCAGCTAGATCCAGTAGTTGACATCTTAAATGCCTCCGGTAACATCCAACATCAGACTACGTCTACTCATGAAGACCTCGCAGTAGTTGGGACGGTTTTCGACACAGTAGCTATGGTAATACTCATGCGGTTACGTTGCGCAAGCAAAGTGGTGGTGTTTAATGCACTTATAGAATATTTTTGCTGTCCGTGAAAAGTGTCCCACTCACGGCCAGTAAGATGAAAGAACACGAGTGCTACTGCCCAAGACTTTGCAAGAAATTACAGCAAAAACGTTATCCATCGTTGCTGCAGTTCACAAGTGAACTTGTAGAAACCTAATTCGTCAGAAGACAAGAACAAATCAGGTGTGACGCAAAGTGTTTGGTGATAAGACGCCGCTCCAAAAGGGGAATATTACGAGTTAATATTTCCGGAGAAAAGAGTAACTTATGTAACACAGTCAATAATCTTGGTGATTCGACTGTCGATCTCGACTGTCCCACAAGTCCTTCGAATCAGTAAGTTGCAACTGAAAACGCCATTACGTTGCCCATTCAGATGTATACTAGGAAGCAAACCACGTCTAGCTCTGATGACGCCAGTCGCGTTTGTTTCCTCGGCAAAACTCACGGATATTGCTAAAAACACACCTCTTGGTCCTCAACAATTCCATCCGTCAACCGAGTTGTTCGCGGGAAACAATCATAGACCTAAGGCATCTGAAGTTACACAGTGCACTGGAAGAAGCAGCACAAATCCCCAGGATAATGACGCGACCGAAAGAGCACAGCCATCTACTTCCTACCACGAGCATTTCCCTCTGTTACCTGGAGTAACTGTAAATGGCAACGACAAATCCAAAACACATGAACAAGGCCCTAAATCAACATAAAGACCTGTACGGTGCTTACTGAAGAATATTTTGAATTTGAAATGAAAGTGTAAATCAAAATAACATCACAAACACTACAAATCTGGTTCTAAGTACCACAGATTGAGAGAGAGCGCTTCGCAGATGAAACTGCACAATGTAGCGACTATAATAAATAATATTTTGATAGTCGCATTCATCTGTACATTTTCTATGATTTTGGTTTTGTAACTACATTTGTTTCAGTCAAGCTACACATTTTGTAACATCCGTCCCGGGGCTAACACACAACTCGCTCCGTGCCTCGCTAGCTTGACGTGCCTCTCTGTACTCTCTATTTTCCAAGGTCGGTAATAATATACGGAGTCAACGCGCTGAGACTTGGATTTTCACTGTCGATCGATTTTCGATAGCGATAACTGACAGGGTTTTATTTCGTTGGATCAATTCCAACAATTGGTGAGCCCAAAAATTTCGAACGCTCCGCTACAGTCGTCTCTTGCGTCTTGATGAGTTCGTTTCTTTGCATACTTGCATGTATACTGCCTCTATTGACGTACACGTAATCACTTGTTTTTCTCTGTTTGTGTATACGTCCGGCATGTAAGCATTTATATATTTCCTCAATTTGGCTTAATTAGCTATTATTGGTGTCTGAACCGCGTAATCACTACTCCCTGTCCGGAGTCCTACCTGAGCAGCCTCCGTGTTGACACTAATGTTCTAGCGGTCCCTGAGTTCCTTGAAAATGACCCTCCCTGGTTTGATTACTTATAAGCAGAATTTTTCAACAACGGAATTTTGTCTGATCAAACAAGGTTCTGTCGGTTGTTGGTCAGGTTTCAGAGCGACGTTACCTCACAGCTTCGCGATGTTATAATAAACCAACCGTATAGCTCAAGTACGAGACCTTTTTCCATAAAAAATAGGAGCAGCTCTTAACCGAAAAGACCCGAGTACAGAAAAGTTTGCACGACCTCAAGCTAGTTTACAAACGCCCTACAACACCTCTAGCGCAAACGTAGCAAACCATCGGCAACTCTCACATAGACGTAGCCCTCCGGAAATTCTGGCTTCAAAGATTGCTAGAAGACACGCAAGCAATAATTTCCGTTGCACGTTCACAAACTCTTGCCGAGACAGCAAAAATGGCTGATCAATTAATGGAGCCTTTTCAGCAACTAGATTGCTTGAGTGTACCACAATCTACTACACGTTCTAAAGTGAGCACTTGTGGGTCCCGACAAGGTGGTTACCTTAAACGTGGTCCATCAGACATTGAGGCTCTAGGTGCAGGAATCGCTGCTTCGCGACGCGGCTTGAACTTTCTTCAAGCCGTTCTTTATGTCTTTGACCTAGTATATCATCCAAGCACTATATACCGCAGTCAAAAGCTGACTGCAGTCCAACGGTGCACAAACTCTGCATATACGCTTCACCAAGGCGATGCACACTCAGTATCTGACCTAGTTTAATATTCACGGGTCAGCCAATCTGGCAGCTCTGGTTTCATTAGCCACCTTTCGGACATCTTTCAAACGGTGTAGCTCTTACAGTCGTAAGCAGCACGGCAAACACCTCGGATTAAACGCCCTCACGGCTCGAACCACTAAAGCTTGCCACAACACCATTCCTCGATATGTTATTCCCACACGAGATCAGGCACTCTCAACATTCAGGACCAACCCAGAGACAACCCCTGTCGCTCATTCACGCGAGTGCAGTTTCAGCCATGGCACATTTCAGCGGGCATCGGACCCTGCAACGTCGTAAGCACTACCTAACGCAGGTACTGCAAGGGAAACACGACTAGCATTAATGTCCTCACTGCACGGTCACTCCTGTTTGTTCATCGACACGCAGACACCCTCAATCTCCATCGCTCATTGGTTTTTGCAACACCATGTCAGAAGCTTTGTTAAGCCATATAAGATTGTTTGCGCACGTTTGCAAGGAAAAATCCATCTTGCCTGTGCAAACCGTGGATATCTCTAGGCCAACAGCATTTCACACTGAGCGGTTGCGCGGATAACACTAACAGCGCCAAACCTACGCTATTTACTTCATTTCAGTCTACCTGGCATCGACTCGCACGACCTGCCTGAGGATACTTGTCAGTTTAAACATCACGTACTATTCCTTGGCACTGTTCTGGACCAGGTCTATTCGCCTACAAATCTTTTTCTTTTTGAGTCTATCAACTGTAGACAAGATAACAAAGAAGAAGAGAACCGAAGGCAGTGACACTCGAAGTTGTATTGTCCATGAAACACCGAGTGTAAAGTTATTTAGTTCCCACCGGATGCGTTGACACGGTGAGTTATCCATTTTCCGTCTGTCCTGCGGGTACTTCACCGTGTTTCCTCTCTCTTCCAGACGATCCGGATATGGTGCGTGAAGAGACAACTCCCATCGACCTATCGTTCAGCACTGGACAAACCTACCCCCCTTTTCTCTCAAGAGTTTTTAGGGTTGGGCAGCCCGCTGCGATAGACAAGAAACGCACCGAAGACTAAATAACATAAATAAATGAACCATCCCAGCGCAGCTATTATTTTGGACCGACCCCCCTTCACCCCCAGACTTTGACACTCCCTATCACGTGCAATCATCCTTTGCGTGTATCACCCTGTAACTGTGAACATTCTAAAAGACGTGATATGTAATTTTCCCTCCCTCGCTGCAATAACGAAGGCCTGTGTAATACTTACTAGCCTTCTGGGGGAGAGCTATGTAGCGACTATAATAAATAATATTTCGATAGTCGCATTCATCTGTACATTTTCTATGATTTTGGTTTTGTAACTACATTTGTTTCAGTCAAGCTACTCATTTTGTAACATCCGGCCGGGGCTAAAATCACAACTCGCTCCGTGCCTCGCTAGCTTGGCGTATCTCTCTGTACTCTCTATTTTCGAGGGTCCGTAATAATATACGGAGTCAACGCGCTGAGACTTGGATTTTCACTGTCGATCGATTTTCGATAGTGATAACTGACAGGGTTTTATTTTGTTGGATCAGTTCCGAGAACAAATTACCCTCCACCTTTCTCAAGGCAATCTACAACCATGCTAGGGATCAAGGTCTTCATCCATCACCCAACACTTCTGTGGTAACTCATCCTCCTACCCAAAACATAGGTGCCACGAGGAACCAAACTTCTGGTATGTATACCCCGACAGTTAGGTCGCCACCTGGTTACGCTGTTAACTCAAAGTCAGCCAGACCTGTCCTTTTTTAGTTCACCCTTCAATATTCCATTCACCACCACATGGATCTCCTCCCCATGTCTCACTCAGCTATCCTAAAGTAATGAGAGTCTTCCAGCACTTTTTATCGTGAAGTCGAGTCGTTGCTAAACCCACAAGAACACGAGCGGAAAGTTGGCGCACCCCTCAGGCCAGACCTTTTGATAGGATATTCTGCAACCCACTACCCCATCTGTCATGAAGTTCTCTTTCAGCTAAAATGTTGTGTCTGACGAGAAGACTTCCACTACTTTATTACTCACCAACGCAAAATCACTGATATTTAAGATTCACACTTTTGAATCCCTTTCCTTTACCTAATCCCCATATCAATCTCGTGACCGAGAAATGGTGCTCCTCAACTACTGCAGACAGTCAGATAAGCATCACAGGGTATCACATGTTTCGTAGAGACTGTCTGACAAGGAGAGATGGTGGATGCATTATTGAACTTGAGGAGAAATTCTCCACAGTAACGCTTGGTGAGCCTACTCTTCATAAAGTCGAAGACACTCTGTGATTGGTGGTCTCTATTGGTTCCCGCCAGCTATTTATGGGATGCATCTACAAACTACTGATGCTACTAGTGTAGTGAGGATAGACGGTCACACCATTCTACTCACACCACCATTCAGTAGCTGCATGGATCGAAATGATCGCGGGATAAATACGGGAGAGATATGGGAGGGATCGTTGGAAGGCAGAATGATATTTAATGGCTGTCGCCACATGACGGAACTGAGATATGGTGTCCAAAGCGACTGGAGCGTCCTCAGAAGAGTGCGGGGTGCAAATGAGTGTTTTTGTTCCTAGTCCCGTTGAGAGGTTTGAGTGGTGTATTAGTTTCTCCAATAAACAACCTTTGTGTCGTCCGCCTTCTGGATTCACAACAATTGGTGCCGTGACCAGGATACAAGGATGAAGATCCCGTGGCCGCAGCCGTTTGAGGATGGGGATGTTCGGAGTTTCCTGGAGGATTTCGAGGACGTGGCGGAAGCGTTCAGAGTGAAGGCGGACCGGGCAAAGCTGGCGGCCCTGCGGATAATGCTCATGGGCAGGGCGAAGGCGGTACTGGATGCGGCACGAAGGGGCCCTGCGAAGCTGGAGTGGGCTGCGGCGAAAGAGGTGCTGATCGCCGGGTTCGACAGCCCTGCCGACTGCCAGGAGGCAACAAGGCGATTCAAGGGCGCCCGGTTTGGGCTATGAGGCGACGCTCTCGTTTACACCATGTCCCTGCGGGCAGCGTTGTCGAGAGTCCTGTCACATTTGGACCAAGACTCAGAACAACGCATGCTGACTGTACGGTTTTTGGACGCAGTGCCACCAACAGTCCGGGATCAACTCAGAGTTGCTCTCATCACACAACCCCTGACGCTGGAACAGTTGGCCGTTGCAGCTCGACAATTGCTTGCAGAAAATGCCTCAACAGTCAACGAGGTTGAGACAAGCGGACCAAGTGAACTGAATGACCTTTGAAGCGCTGTGGAAAAGTTGACTGCAGAAGTGGCGGCGTTGAAAGTGAAAAAGGAGGAGAGTCGTGGCGACGTTTGTTACGGATGCGGAAGGCGTAGACACTGGAGAAGATTTTGCCCACTCGGTAAGAAAAGGTCGTACTCAAACAAACTTTTCGTCGATTGTTCTTTATTTGGGAAGGGAGATGCGATGATAGGAGCGGCTGATAAGACAGCGGTTCAGGCGAGGTTAGAAGTCAATGGTAGCTTGGAGTACTGTTTGATCGACACTGGGGCCACGATTTCGTTGATTGGGCCGAGTCCGGGAAAGACTGTGCGGCCGTGTGCGATGGTAGTCCGAACGGTCGGTGGGTTTACTCTGAAAGTTGACGGTCTGGCAGAATATGGTGTTCGAATCGATGGTCAGGTAGTCAACCAACCGTTCGTCATTGCCCCCGACGCACGTCAGACTATCTTGGGGGCGGATTTTCTTGACCACGTTGAGACCCTGATTGATTTGAAGCATGATGAACTGGTAACGAAGTATGGGGTGGTTCCACTGGTGATAAAGCGCAAAACCCAGTTTGGACAAATTGAAGTGAACGTACCCAGAGCAATGCTAACTTGTGACAGTCAGTTGCTGAACGAAGTGATACGCAAGTTTCAGGGATTGTTCACTACGGATCAGGACCCGTATGGCTATTGTGACTGGGTTGAACATGAAATCCCCATCGAATCGAAGCGATTTCGGCCATTCGGACCCCGAAGAATTCCAGTGCATTTGCAGCCGGAAGTTGAACGACAAGTGAAGGACATGCTGAAGGAAGAAATCATCGAGGAGGCCGATAGCCCGTTCAACTCTCCTGTCTTGTTGGTAAAGAAGCCTAACGGTAAATTTCGATTCTGTGTTGATTTCAGGCGGCTGAACGAGATAACGACCAATAAAGTGGTAGCAGTCCCGTCGGTGGCGGAGATTTTTGACAAGCTGCAGAACGCCCGGGTGTTTACAGTGTTCGACTTACGGTCCGGATATTGGCAGGTCCCAATCAAACAATCGGACCGAGATAAGACAGCATTCACAGTGGGTGAAAAGCAATACCGCTTCAAGCGGATGCCGTTCGGACTCTCAGGCGCCCCGTTCACGTTCAGACGACTGATGCTGAAGGTGTTGGACGGAGTGAGCAACACTGTTGTCTATGGAGACGATATCGTCATTTACAGCACAAATGAGACAGAACATGCAGTACACGTTTCAGCAGTGCTACAGAAGATTGAGACAGCCGGCCTCCGGATCAATAGTTCAAAGTCTCAACTGGCGAAGCAAACGGTAACACTGCTCGGTCACAAGGTCGGTCAGGGGGAGGTCCAGCCACTGCCCGAGAAACTGCTGACAATCGAGGCTATTCCGGTGCCAACATCGAAGAGGACGCTGAGACAGTTTCTCGGTCGCGTCGGGTTCTACAGCCGCTTCATCAAAAACTTCCATGACCTCGCGAGTCCGTTATACGAAATTCTGAGGAAGGATTGCCAATTTCATTGGTCACAGAAAGCCAACCAAGCGTTCGTCGAGATCCAACGCTTGATGAAAGAAGGACAGCTGACTCTGAAATTGCCAGTGACTGGACAGAGCTTCATTGTCTCAACGGATGCGAGTGATGTAGGAATTGGAGCGGTACTGAAGCAGGAGGACGGTGTGGTGGAATACGCCAGTCGGGTACTGAGTCCTGCTGAACGAAACTATTCAACGACAGAGAAAGAATGTTTGGCAATCGTATGGGCCTTGGAAAAATGGAGGCCGTACTTGCTCGGCCGACAGTTCCATGTGGAGACTGACCACAAACCGCTGGAGTGGATTAAATCGGCGAAGGACCCTCGAGGAAGGCTGGCTCGTTGGGCATTACGACTACAGGAGTACGACTTCACAATTCGCCACTTGTCCGGGAAAGAGAACTGTGTGCCCGATTTGCTTTCCCGAACGCAACACTTCGATGAGGTCCACAAGGACGTGGTCGGAGTTAACAGTATTGAACTGGAGAGTGACCCCGGGAAGTTACAAGCAGTACAGAGAATGGATACGACGATCCGGACGGTGATTGACCGACTCTTGTCGGGAGGACAACCGCCAGAGGACGAGCTGAATCCGGAATTGAAAGCTTTCAGAATGCACTGGTCCGATTTGCGGCTGAATAGTGCCGGAATTTTGATGCGCCAATTGCGAGAGGGAATAAACGTCCCGGTCATACCGGCGGAATTGAGGGCGACAATTGTGAAAGAATGTCATCAGCTGGCTCATACGGGTTGTCATCGAACTTATGAAATGCTGAAACAAAGAGCATACCGGCCGGGAATGAAGAATGACGTTAACAGTCATGTGCGGGCGTGCCAGCAATGTCAGTTACTGAAGAGCACTAACCACCCCAGTGAGTATCCTACACAACAAATTCCGGTCAGTAAAATTGGGGAACTGTGGTCGGTGGATGTGATGGGCCCCTTCCCAGTAACGACGTCCGGAAATCAATACATCGTAGTCATGACCGAGCACTTCGCAAGGTGGTTCGAAGCAGCCACCATACCTGATCAGCGCGCAAGCACGTTGTGCAGGGCTGCGATGGAGCACATCATAGCGGATCACGGAACACCACGAAGCATATTGACTGATCAAGGCCCGTGCTTCGAAAGTGAGAAGTTTCGGAACTGTTTGGAACGTTTGGGAAGTATGAAAATACGCACAACTCCTTACCATCCTCATTCAAACGGATTGACAGAGAGGCACAATCGCACAATCAAGGAATGGTTAGCTGCGAAAGGTGGAAGCTGGGGAGAAACGTTAACGTTGATTCCGTTGGCCCACCGCTGTTCGCCGCAAGGGACAACGATAAAGTCGCCATTCGAGCGCGTGCCACGCTTGCTAGCCGATCAGGAGATTATGTTATGGACAGACCGACGGATTAGCACGCGTGAGTTAGCAGAAGTTCGGAGATCGGTCAACTGAAACTTGGAAAACACACAAGGAGCTTCTAAGGAGCAATCAACTGCGGGGCCATCGGGTTGGAGGACTGCGTTTGAACTAGGATCTAAGGTTAAATACCGAGACCGGCGGAGCGCGGGTGCGACAGGACCCGGATCTAGGAAGTTCCTGGCAAAGTGGAGGGGACCGCATGTGGTAGCTGAACGTCATGGCACAGTGTATCTGATAAAGAATGAAAAAATCAACATCGAGTGCGCGGAAGCCAACTTTGTAAATGGTACGACACTCCGATCAGAAGAGAAGGCCCACCAGGTGTGTCAACAGCAACAAGGGTGGCAAGCAGATCGTCGAGAAAACGAAGGGAACCTGAACGCCTTTTGTAGTGGAGATAGACGGTCACACCATTCTACTCACACCACCATTCAGTAGCTGCATGGATCGAAATGATCGCGGGATAAATACGGGAGAGATATGGGAGGGATCGTTGGAAGGCAGAATGATATTTAATGGCTGTCGCCACATGACGGAACTGAGATATGGTGTCCAAAGCGACTGGAGCGTCCTCAGAAGAGTGCGGGGTGCAAATGAGTGTTTTTGTTCCTAGTCCCGTTGAGAGGTTTGAGTGGTGTATTAGTTTCTCCAATAAACAACCTTTGTGTCGTCCGCCTTCTGGATTCACAACACTAGTAATGATTTGGCTGACCTTCCAGAGATGATGAAACAGATGTCAAACTTGCCTTGTGAACGCCAACTATTGAGCGGCAATTTCAGCATGCTTGATAACTTCTGGACCTCGTTCTCAGTGCCCGCAAAGCATACCGAATTCTCATGCTTTCAACTGAATTGTTGGAACCAACATATCCTAACGCCTACCAGACAGAAGCATATATCGGATATCACACTCCCCATAGGTATCTCGTCTTTAGAGATATCTGTTCCGCAACTATTTTCAGGGAGCGACCGCAGTGTTGTCAATTGCCTGTTTGGTTTCAGCATGGCTACCCAAACGACATTTGTACTCTGCCGTCCGATCAAATTCATTTGTTGGAATGTCTTCATACCCCCTACTAAGATCCCTGAATTAGAATACCTTCTTTCTTACATTCGAACCAAACATAGCGGCTGGGGAATTCATGAAACACTTGGCATTTTAAATTCCCGCTCCCACCCCGAAGAGTCAGAACGCGTCGACTCGTACTTTGTTGGATTGTCAGGTCGGAGGTGCGAGTTTTCGAACGCTCGGCCGAACACCTCAACGCGAGGGAGGTACGTTCAAAGGCCTGCCGCGATCGAATCAAGGACAACGTGCGCGACCGGATGAGTCATCGCTCGACTGAATCGGACCAACGGGCGAGGCAGGGCAGGCAAAATACGACAGACGGCCAGATCGGAGGCGTGGTTTTTCCAACATTTAGAGGAACATCTCGACACGATGTTGGAATACGGGCAATGCCAACATTGAGTGGATGGCGGACAGCACGAGCAGCCGGATTAGCCATCACGCAAAGAAATCGGGCAAACAGACGAGGGATGGCAGGCAGAAAACCCTCCGATAGAGGGCGCCGATACCACACGTAAACCGGTCAGAAGTGCACACGACGTGTGAACGAAAACCGGGGGGTGTTGCGGGTTGGAATTATGACTCATAAACGAGAGAGAGCGCGTTGCATGACTGGCGATTTGGACAATAAAGATTGTGTTTTATTGGACGCCTTCTCGCTACAGTATGTACAAGGTAGAATTTATACTGCATAAGAGGCTGACGGACTCTAAATCCTGAAGTTGAGTTAAAGAAGAACACTAGATTTCTCCCTGTTGATGTAAATGAGTAAAATGTTTGAACACAGAACAAAGGGTAACTCGTACTCTGTAAAGAGCAGAGACGCATGAAACTAATGCAGCTGGTGGGACGGAGGAATTCTACGAGGGACGCCGTCATAAAAATTATTACTCTCAAAGACAAAACGGTTGTTGATGACCCTACTGCAATATGTCAAATCTTGAACTCGGAGAAAACACCGCATTACCCGTTAACACCCCATCGAAAACGGGTAAATTTCTCAGAAGTGTCCTGATTGTAGTTCAGGGTATTCGTTCGCAGTTGGCTACCATTAAACCCTAAATCCATCCTGGACCAGATGGTATCCCACCAATTCTGACCAAGCAATTAGGGGAGGATATACCCATCGGTTTGCTTAATTTGTTCACCCCATCACTCTTATATGGCACCTTCCGCCTCAATGAAAAAATTCAATCACTGTGCCTCGCCGCGAAAGTGGTCCGAGGCTGGACGTTAGTAACTACCTTCCAATCAACCACACATCAGTCTGCTCAACAATAGTTGAAACAACAATAAAGATGCATACTGTCGAGTTCCTAAGGTCGCAAAACTCTATAAACCTCTCACCACACGGTTTCCTCAGTAAGCACTGTTGTGTGACATGTCAGCTGGGATTCTTGAACCATATATTGATGTCAGTCGACGCAGGAAAGGTGGGAGTTATCATAAACTTATATGTGAAAAAGGTATTTGGTCGTGTAACTTTTGATTAAAATAGCATCTCTTGACACATAAGACCTCTTGTATAGCTGGCTTTCGTCACCTCTTGAAGGCGCACCGGAACACTCAAGATGGGAAAACACTACTTAGCACCAAGACCAGTGATCAGTGGGGTGATTCAAGCAAACGTTCTGGGACCGCTGCTTTCTCTAATGTATACGAATGATGTAGGCGATGGTATTAAACGTGGCGAGCCCTTTTCGATTGCCGATGACATCAAATTCGTTTACACATCCTGCCAGTCCAGTAACATCGACTTCTGTCTAAGAAGCATACGGCAAGACCTAGCGTCATTGCAGTTGTGGTGCAAAACATAGCTGATAACGTCCTCAGCGAACAAATCGGAAATCACCGCTCATGGATGTAAAGCATCCAATGGTTGTCTCTCACTAGACTGTTATAATATTGATACCACCGCTCCCCTCAGAGAACTGAGAATACGGTATTCAAACTCATCTAATTTCTCCGGACAAGTATGTCTCAAGTTGCGAAAACTGAAAGAACAAAAAGCGGTATCAAAAAGACTTTCGGTCTACCGGCTGCGAGGCTGACGCTTCACAAAATGTGCCCGGCCTCAACTTGATTATTGGATATTCATCTACTGTCATCTACGCACGTCTTATAGGCTTGTGTTAGAGAACCTCCAACGATCTTAAACCACAAGCTTACTGGGATATGCTTCCTCGTGCATCTATAGGCAACACTGTCAGCAACTTGGTATTGATCCACCTTGGTTGCGCAGACTAAAACCAAATCTGACACTTATTTGTAAACTCAAACACCCGGACGCCATCACCACAGCATTTTGTCCTTCACTTATAACACAGCTCCTCATATGGTCTAAGAAATAAAGGCTCCAGTTTGCCGAAGCTGCTATTTCGAAAAAAGATACGCGCAAACATCTTTAGTGTAAAGTATTCCTATATCTGCAACAAACTTCTAAATAAAGTATGAGCCAGTGAGAACATTCAGCGTTTTAGAAAGGTATCAAATACAATGTCTATCTTCAAACTATGCACATCCTCCGATGAATTTTCTGGGTGTGATCCGGGAAACATTCAGCCCTCAACTGCGTATGAAGTAGATAACAGTCCCCGCTCTCAGACTTCCCCGATAACAGCTTGCTTGAAAAGTTACATTATATTAGTCAGCAGTTGGTCTACTTCGTGCTCACTAAAACGTTCGCAATTCAACATCATTTTATTGATAAGTGTTTACTCATGCGGATGCATTATCCAGGTTGCCGAAAGATACACAAATTTGGCGCCCATTATCAAATCCAGCAAGATAACGTTGTATGAGCTGTACTTAGAACACGCACATTTCATGGGGTGCACCCAGTCGTCGACTCAATATTCTGGTTGCCAGAAAAAATCCTGAGTGAACAGCAAAACTCCATAATTAGCTGACAGGGTTATATACTTCACTAATCAGAGCAAAAATAATATCGGGTGAAGTGTTTGCAAGTGGTGGTGCAGGACATGGCCGATGTCGTTCTCAGCAAACAAACTGAACATCATCACTCATGCTTGTAAACAACCTCATGGCTCCGTCTCTTTAGATGGTTGTAATATTGATACAGCCACTTCGGTCAGAGATCTAGGAATACGGTACCCAAACTCCTTCAAGTTATTTGGACAAATATGCTTCCAGGTAACAAAAAATAAAAGAACAATAGGCTGTATCAAAAAGACGTTCAGTCTACCAGCTGCGAAGCTGACGCTCTACAAAATGTGTGCCTTGCCTCAACTCGAGTATTGCACATTTATATAGTGTCATCTACGCAAGTCTGATAGGATTCTGTTAGAAAACCCTCAACGGTCGTTTACCAAAAGCTTACCTACAGACAACGCTGTGAAAAACTTGGTATTGATCCAATTTGGTTGCGTAGACTAAAGTTGAGCCTGACGCTGCTGTATAAACTCATACATTCGGATGTGATTACCACAGCGTTCACCGTCTATTTACCACACATCCCTTCATATAGTCTAAGAAATAAGGGTTCATTCTTGCCAACCCTGATATCCTGGAAAAATATACGTGCAAACTTCTTCCTTGTGAAGTATTCCTACGTTTGGAATAAACTTCAAAATGAAGTCAGAGCCATTAACAACATTTAGCGTCTTAAAATAGGTCCGCTCAGTTATCTTACGTAAACAAACACAATGTCAATCTTCACACTCTCTGTATCATCTGATGACCATTTTGAGTGTGGCCCAAGGAACACTTAGCCTTCAGATGCGTATTACGTAGACAACTACCCCGCTGTCCAACGCCCCTCAAAACAGCCTGCTTGGAACGGTTTGTTATATGGTTTACTCGCACGATCATTTAACACTTGGCCTACCGTGCGCTCACTAAACCGTTCGCGACTTAACACCATTTTAATGACATGCGCTTGTTCATGTATATGCATTGCCTAATTTTTTGGAAATGGGGGATTGGCGTTCAATGATAAATTCAGCAGAACGATGTCATGTGAGCTTTAGTTATCACACGCACATTTCCAAATCCTCGACTCAATTCTCCGTTTGCCCAAATAAATCCCGAGTGCATAGCAAAAGGACACAGTAACAAGCAGACAGGTTTATATATTCCAGTAGTCATAACAAAAATAATGGTAACGCAAGAATTCTTTGTCAAAAAATTCCGCATGCACATTGTTTCTCATAATAAATGTGAACGCCTCACATTTTCTCATCCAACGTGTGAAATTGCACTCTTTTGCTGATCCCCATACATATCCGTTGTGCGAGGAAATTTTTCTACGACGGATGAACGCACGGAAGTTCGTCTCGGTTGAACGGTTCGCGAGATGTTCAACTTTCTGACGTTTCCGAGCAATCGAATAAATCCTGAGTCAAACTCTGCCCAATCGTTTGCTGGATTTCCCGCCCTGCCTCACCAAAGCCGACCTATCTTGACATTTCCCGGACGCCAGTTTTATCGTCTAATGGCGTAACACTCCAAGGATGCGGTTGGACTGTGACATGCAGGCCAGCCGACTCCACTCTGGATGCCCGTGACTTCGCAGACCAACCTTCGGGCAACTTGGACGCACCAGAGTACAGCGCTTTTCCGAAGTAGGATTACGAACAACAATTCTGGAAAGAGAAACAATACGAACAAACAGGAGCCGAAGGCCCATTAGGCCATGCACACGACTTACACAAACGTAAACTAAAACAGCACCGACAACACAGCAGTACGCCCCGTTACACAACTCAAATTCAATCCGTGCGCGCTCGCTGGTTTCGGTTGCGCGCTACAACAGCAGGTTCTCCCAGAAGTGACCTTGAACTATTCAATAAACTGTCCCTCCCCACAACCTTGTGAAAAGTAAATTAGTGTAACATCCCATTTTTTGGGAATAAGTCTCTGGAAAGAGTGAACGATCTTCTTTTTCTTTGCGTGCATCAAAGTTCCGTAAGTAACAGTTATTTGCTTTCTGACCGCGTATTTTTTGAGAGCAGGCTTCGCGTTTTTGTCACTGTTCAACTATTCGTTTTGTATCGTTGGTATATAGCTGCAATAATTGCGCATAACCCAGCATGCTTCTCACGTGTGCGTTGGGAACAATATATAACACATTTATTTGCTCATCTCCTGGTAAATCGGATTAGTTAGAGGCACACACCGACAACCAATACATCAGCGTCAGCCTAGGGGGTGAATGTGAATGCATTGAATAAATCCTAAAAATTTCATTTCATATTCCACGAAATGTTGAACGAGGTTACAGCAACACTGCGGAACAACTGCTCGTCCTCCTGAGAAATTTGTTCATCCAACGGAATATCTGCCCATCGAACACATCAGGCTTTAGTGCTCGTCGAACAATGTCGCGTTTTCCACAGGTACGCAATTATCAGACACGAAGTGCGAAAGGCCGTTGAGGAGAGAGATCAAATCTTTATTCGACGAAAGGTACAGGTGGTCTCTGGTAGCGCTATAAAAGGCACCGACACGCGAAATAGCTAGATAGACTAGAGACCGGCCGTCGACGAGCCAGTGAACCGGAAGAATGTGACACGTGTGTCCTTCAGGTTCGCGCCATCGTCACATGACATGCAGACAAACAATCGGACAGCATGCATCATGGGAGCTTTCTTAATAGCCTAGGTACAATATGCAACTATGAGTTTTGCAACTATTTCAAACACCATACCACGCAGGCAGGCCAGTGATATCTCCAGGCCGATAGAAGTCGACATCAAATATATATGACTCGTCACTGATGACTGTTCGGGGATTTGGTTTATTTTCAAGTTGACCTTCACTCATATTCGATCGCACCTTCTGCATTCGGATAGACTTTCCAGCCAGCCTCTTTCGAAAAGAATCACTAGACTCG